>PVIC010035079.1:0-19242 GCA_004025085.1 Thryonomys swinderianus | reverse complement strand
GGATTTCAAACAGGATTCATTGAATCTATATAGCACTTTTTGAAGGATGGCCATTTTCACTATATTCATTCTTCTTCCTCAAGAACAAGGGATGTCTTTTCATTTTCAGATATCCTCTTTGTTCTCCTTTTTTAGAGTGCCATCATTTTCAGAATAGAGGTCTTTTACTTCCTTAGTTAAACTGATTCCCAGGTATTTCGTTTTCATGGATGCTATTGTGAAAGAAGTTGTTTCTCTGGTTCCTCTCTCAATGAGTCTGTTGTTCATGTACAGGAAGGCTGCTGATTTTTGAGTGCTCATCTTGTATCCAGCAACTCTACTGAATTTAGTTATTAAGCCTAGAGAGCTTCTGGTGCAGTTTTTTGAGTCTTTTATATAGAATGTCATGGCATCCACAAATAATGACAGTTTAAATTCTTTTCTATTTTTGTCCCTTTCATTTCTTTCTTTTGTCTAATTGCTAAGGTAAGGTTTCCTTACTGTATTAAATAGGAGTGGTGATAATGAACATCCTTGCCTTGTTCCTGATTTTAGCATGAAGAACTTCACTTAATATAATGTTGCCTGTTGGTTTTTCATTTATCAGGTTGAGATAAACACCATTTATCCCAATTTTCTATAGGGTTTCTTATCATGAATGGTTGTAGGATTTTGTTGAATTCATTTTCATCTGTCAAGATAATCAAATAGTTTTATTTTTGGCTCTGTTAATATGGTGAATTACATTTATTCATTTACACATATTGAACCATTCTTGCATCCTTGGAATGAATTCTACTTGGTCAAGGTATATGATCTTCTGCATTACTTTTACCAATATTTCATTGAAGATTTTGCATCCATGTTCATTACAAGAATTTGCCTGTAGTTCATTTTGGTTAGGCCTTTCTGCTTTTGGGATCAAGGTGATACTTGCTTCCAGAAATAAATCTGAGAGTATTTCTTCCCTTTGAATTTAATTGAAGAGTTTAAGCGGTAGTGGCAATAACTCTTCCCTAAATTTCTTGTAGAATTTAGCCATAAAGCCAGTAGGACCTGAGCTTTTCTTTGAAGGTAGTTTTTAAATTACATTTTTAATTTTATTGATTAATATTTGGTTTTTTAGAATTTTTATATCTTCTTTGTTCAACTTTGGTATTTCATATGTAACTAGAAATCTATTTCTTCTGTGTTTTCCATCTTATTAGAATGCAGGTTCTCAAAATAGGTATTGGTGATCCTCTGGATTTCTGCTGAATCTGTTGTGGTTTTACCCTTTTCATTCATACCTGCATGAATTTGACTCTTTTCCATAAGCTTCACTAAAGGTTTGTCAATTGTGTTTATTCTCTCAGAAAACCAATTCTTCACTTCATTCATTTTTTTGTGTGTGTAGTTCTCTTGACCTCCATCACATGATTTTGGCTCTGATCTTTTTAATTTCCTCCTTTATATAAGCTTTGAGTTTCTCTTGCTCTGCTTTTTCTAGAAGCTTAGCGTTTAACATTAGATTGTTCATTTAAGCTAGTTCTGTTTTCCAAATATGGGCATTCACTGCTATGAATTTCCTTTGTAGGACTGCTTTCACTGTATTCCATAGATTCTGGTATATTTTAATATCATTGTCATGTCATTATAAATCTGTCTAATTTCTTCTATAATTTTCCTGTGAGCCATTGGCTGTTCAGAAAAGTATTATTCAATTTCAATTTTTTATGAAGTTCTTATGATTTCTTTTGCAATTGATCTCCAGTTTCTTTGCACTGTGATCTTATAAGAGGCAGCAGATAATTTCAGTATCCTTTGCATTTATTTAAATATGCTCTATGGGCTAGCATATGGTCTCTTTTGGAGAATGACCCATGTGTAGCTGAGAAGAATGTATATTCTGATTTTGTGAGTTGGAACATTCTGTAAACATCCATTTATTCAAGAGTTTGGTGGAGTTCTAGGGTTCCATTGTTGATATTTTGTCTATTGATCTATTTGTGACAGTGGGGTATTGATATCCCCCACTACAACTGAGATTATTATTATTTGTCTTTTTATGTCTGGTAGTATTTGTTTTACATAGTTGAGTGCACTAGTATTTGGTGCATATATATTTATGATTGTCATCTCTTCCTCTGAGATTCTTCCCTTTACAAGGATGTAAGGATTCTTTGTCTCTCTTAATTAGTCCTGGTTTGCAATCCACTTTGTTGGCAAATAAGATAGCTACCTCTGATTTTCCTAACACATGGAGTAGTTTTCCACCCTTTTTGACTTTCAGTCTTCGAATTTCTTTCTAATTAACTGCATTTCTTGAATGCTGCACATTGTTAGATCTTGCTTCTTGATACATTGTGCCAATCTATGTCTTTTGATTGGTGAATTGAGACCATTAACATTGATGGTTATTCCTGGTATGTACTGACTTATCTTTGTCATGGTCTTTTTCCAATGTTGGATTCTTTTTCTCTTTTACATTTAATTTCTTGCCTTGATAACAGGTTCATTGTGTTGGGCTTCAAGGAGCTCCAGCCTCAGTGTCTTTTCCTAAGCTATCATATAAAATTTTGTGCTGCATAGGTTTTGTATTTATAAAGTTTCCCAGGTATTCTTAGTTATGAAATTATCTTATTTCTCTATTAATTTTGAAAGTTTTGCAGGATACAACAATCTGGGTTGGAAGTTGTTCTCTTTTAGGGTTTGAAATACTTCCGTATCTCCTTGACTTGAAGGTTTGTATTAAGTCTGTATTTCCTTTGTATGATTTCTTTCTTTTCTCTGTTTTTTAACATTTTGTTTGTATTGGATTTCTGGAATGTTCACTATTATATGCCTAGGTACAGATGTTTTTTAACTCATGGGTAGATGTTGTTATATCTATCTCACCTTTATGTGAGATTCTTTTATCCTGTTTGGGACAGATTCTGTGATTACTTCTGGGAAAAAGTTTATCTTTGACTTTTGTGCTAACCCCTGTTCCTTCATTGACTCCAATCAATCTTAAATTGTTCTTTTATGCATCATCTAGTACTTATATTGATTTTTCATAGTCCCTTGCTCTGTTTAAGAAATCTTTTATTTTGTGTTTGCTAATTTCCATGCTGTATTCTAAATCTGAAATTCTGTCTCCACATTCATTTATTCTACTACAGAAGTTTTTAATGGAATTTTAAATTTCTTAGATTTCTTGAATGTGTTTCATGTTTTCTGATTCTTTCCTATGCTGGGTATACATGGTTTCCATCATTTTCCTCAGCTCCTCTATTTTTTTTTGCTGTATCCCCCTAGAGTTATTTATCATATCTTTCATTATGGTCACCATCTCTGTTATCTGAGAACTTATTTCTGATTTCATTTTTTTCCAGAACGTCTTTCATCTGTTTTGTTATCTCCCTTGTTACCAGTTCAAGGAGTCCAGATGGTTCACTTTCACCTCATTCAATCTTGTTACACTCTGAACTTACCTTTGGTGATCTGGGAGTCTGGGTTTGCCTCTTGTTTAAGTGGTTTTTGATTTCTACTTTTTTGTTGCGTTTTTGGTTGATTTCCTGGACTGATGCTTGTATATTGCTTATTGCAAGTATTTTTATTGTTAGTATTTAGAACCCTTAGGGAACGGCTATTTCTCAGATTGTCCTCCAGATACAGCAGGCCTTTGTGTTTGTTATGACCCTTAGGAAAGACAATTGATTAGAATAATATATCTCCTTAGCCAAAGTAATACAATCAGCAACAACAATAACATCAAATATAGCCTAGCACATAACAAATTGTGGCAATCATCAATCTGCCACCTCTCACTTTGTGGATTACACTGTGATGATATATCGAAATCCAGAGCCACCGGGCATGGTGGCTCATGCCTGTCATCCAGCACTTGGGAGGCAGAGGCAGGAGGACTGCTGAGTTCGAGGCTTGCCTGAGCTACATAGTGAGCTCGAGACCAGCCTGAACTGCAAAGCGAGACCCTGTCTCAAAAGAATAAAAAAAATCTAGATCCAACCAGAAATGTGTTGCAGTAAATAAGCCTTCAGAATTGCAAATTTGCGCTCTGTGGAGAAAACTTAAAAGGAGTTAGGAGGTGAATAGAAAAATAGCAGGCAGAAAAGTTTGAGGTAAGGCTATAGGAACAGGCAGATCATGCTGACTTTGGGAAATTGTTGAGTACAGGATGAAACAGGAGAAATAAGGAACAAAAATAAGAATAGAACAAACTGGCAGCAGGAGGAAGAGTAGAAGCCATATTCACGCTCCTCTAAAATAAGAACAATTGAGAAAACGTAAAACAGAACAAAAGCAGGAACAAGAAAAGTGAGACATGAAGAAGGAAACAAATGGGCTCTTCAGGGCGTGTCTCTGCGGCCACTGCCGTGAACTAGGCAGGCAGCGTGTAGATCTGTCAGCTTGTCTCAGTGAGCCGGCCTGCTCTGCTGAAGCTCAAGCTGCTTCTGCCTGCAAGGCTGGAATCGAGCTCCGCCGGGTCAAGCCACCCCTCCCCCACAGGGAGTCCGGGTCTGACGGGAGGCGCCGACCCCAACAACTCACAGGCCACTGCAGTCCACTGCACCTTTATGGGAGTGTCTCTCTTCGTTCAGTGGGCTTCAGCTCTCAAAAAGCCTTCGGGAGCCCCTGTCTCCACTGCTTAGCTCCGCCCCCCTTTCTGGGCTCAGAGTGAGGGGCTTTCTGTTCTCTGCTCCTTGGAGTCGGGATCGCAGCAGTGGTGGGTTCTTCTCCTGAGGCGTGGACCACACACCTCACTGCTCTCCACAGGGCAGTGGCAGGCAATAACTGATTTTTCTATACAGTGGGGAAGTTAACATCCTCTTCATTGGGTAGTAGGAAGAGATATGTTGTGCTTATCCAAACCAATTAACAGTGATTACCTTTCAAGCAGCATGGAATGTTTGTTCAGAATTGCTCACACCTCAGTAATTCCCCAGAAAAGGTAAGTATTGAGTTAATTGCTCAGATGGCTTGACGTGGGAACATTTGGGTAGTGAATAATCCACTTCCTATCTGACCAATAGACGTTTTCTCCTCTTGACCTGTGCTTTCCATGATATTTCAGAGCCGTTTTGGTATCACCTATGTATTTTTGTTATGCTTATTTCAGAGACTGTTAAGGGTAAATATGATTTTATTGTGTTTTATTTCCAGTAAATTTTGACAGTAAGCTAAGGACTAAATGAAATAAAATAGCAGAAAGTACCGACCTTTGGGATCCAATTAACCTAAAGAAGGTCATTCTCAAACTTATGAAAAGATAAAAATGTTATGATGGGTCAAAGAATGTTTGAAAATTTCAGAATTTAATTGCAAATAAGAGACAGGCCAGTTGCCTAGAAATATGATCTAAAACCCAGATATTTTATTGTCAGGAAAGTTTTTAGGAAATTTGATATTATTTCATGGCAAAGTTCAGGTGGCTATAATTACAGTCAGAAGGCAACAAGCTCTTTTATTTATTTAAACATACTGCGAATTTCTTGCATTATTTAAAACCTCTAGCTTTGACAAAAGAGAAAATAACTATGTTCATAGTCTTTTAATTTTTCAAACCCAGTTAATTATGTTATGTGATTAAAAAATTGTAGCATATTTATGAAGATGGGAGTATTTAACTCTATAAATATTGACATTTTTATCAGGGCCAAACTTTTCTCTACCTAAAAGGATGATGGGATAAATTATAAATTCATTTTATTGAAACACTGAGAATGTTGTGGATGTTTCTGCTTGTTCTTTTTATGGATGTTCATTGGATGCTTTCCTCAGACGCATCTGTGCGATGTGACAGCTGCAGACCTGGATAAGGAAGATAGATTTCCACTTGTCACTGCCCACCCACAATCTATTAGTAATCACGGGGACCATAGAGGCGGTGCAGCTATCTTTCAGGTCCTATCTGTATTGTACTTAGAAGACAGTATTTGGGGCTAAGAACAAAATTCTGGAACCTAGTGTTCAAATCCAAGCTCTACTGTTGATCGCGAGCAAATTCCTTAAATTTCAGGAGCTTCATTTGTGCCAAGTGTATATGGTAATAAATTACCTTTGTCACAGGGCTTTATAAATACAAAATGAGCAGAAGAACATGAGATAATTACAATATTAGAAATATCGTGAGAAGACTATGGTACATGGTGCTGTTATCTCATCGCTATTGTAGAGAACATATTTGTGTTAAATAGTTTTCTGCTACTATAACAAAATACCTAAAGTAAATTGCCTTATGAGAAATAAAAGTTAATTTTGGTTCATAGTTTCAAAAGTTTCACATCTTCACATCATGAGCTTTCAGCATTTGGCTCCATTGCCCTTGGTCTGTGGTAAAACAACTTGTCATAATGGAATCATGTGACAAAGGACACTGCTCACTTTAAGCCAAACAGGAGGCAGAAAAGAGATGATCAGTAGTGGTGATATTAGGCGCACTACCAGCTTTGGTTGTGGGATCTAGGGAAAGTGTTTTAACGTGGCTGTGCTTTGTTTTCCTTATCTCTAAAATAGGATCGCATGCCTGCTAGAGTTACTATGACCATAGGGTACATGGCTTTGTTATAATTGACGTCACTAACAAAGATGCTTATTTTGTTCTTTAAAAAGTGACAGGCTCTGAGATTAATACTATAATAATCTAGATTAATCCTCACAGCTTTACTATATCCCCGTTTTGAACATAAGAAAACTGAAACTAAGGAAAATTGAGCTAATTTCAAAAGCCACATTGTTAGTAAGCAGAAGAGTTGGAATTTTAATTCCTGTATGTGTAACTCAAAAGTTTGGATTTTCACTATTTTATTTACAGTAGCACCTCAGTGCATGTTGTTAATTGGCCCCAGGTGGCATAGCAAGTACCAAAAGTGACAAGCACCAGATAAACTGTTTTGGCTGGAAAGAGAGTGAGTTCCAAGACAGCCACCACCAGACAAGTTCTGGCTTGCACAGGGTATCAAGCAAAAGATGAGTTAGGACACAGGTCTCAAGTACCAAACTGGACAAGATTCAAAGCAGTTAAATAACAGGGTAAGACTGTAACATAAGGATTTTCAAACAAATTGTTTTATACCTAAGAAAGTATCTGAGCTTTCTATCTCTGTGATAAAATACCTTAGATAAACCACTTAAAAATAAAAAGATTAGTTTCCATCCATTGTTGTTTGGCCCTGTTGCTGTGGGCTTGGCAGCACAGTACATCCCTGGGAAGAGTGCTCAACCCTTGGGAGCTAAACCTTAGAACAAGAGGGTGGGATCAAGAATCCAATATTCCGTTCAAGGGACCACGCCCAGTGACCTAACTTCCTCCTCTAGGGTCTAATTCCTGACGTTTCCACCACCCCAAGTAACACCACAGGCTAAAGACCAAAGTTTTCACACAGGAGACTTTTGGAAATACTCCAGATCAAAACTATAACAAAAGATACATGTAATGAATGGAATAAAGTAAATGGAACATTAGCAACCTAAAAGGAGCCTGAATTATATAAAGAGTAGCAAATGCTCATTTACAGGAAGGAATGAAGAGCCAATACATTGCCTTCTGTGGTCTAAAAAGAATAGTCTAGATTTCAAAATGAAAACTCTTGCTTAGTAAGTGTTTACAGTAATCCAGTTTAATTTTTATTCAGTGTGATGACCCAAGAAAATATACTTGCAAATGAAATTTCATTTGCAATTTGATTTTCAAGATCTGTTTTATATTGCTTTTTGGAATAGCAGCTTCTTAAGTGTGACCCATGTGCCCTGAGGGTTTTCCAAGATTCTTAAGGGTCTTCTTGTTCAAAATCATTTTCAAAAAATGATAAAATATTCTTTAATTTCCCCCTGGTACTGACATTTGTACTACTGGTGCATAAGCACCATTAACTAAAACTACCAGTGCCTCAGAAGAAATCAAGACAGTGATACCAAAAAAAACTAGCCATTGTATTATTCTGGTCTACATTCTCACAATAAAATAAAACAATGCTAGTTTTCTTGAGAATCTCACCAATAAGGTGATGAAAAATATTAATTTTATTTAATATAGACCCTGGAGCACACAAATATTTCATGTGACAAAATGTGAGGCACTTGTATTACAAATGATGAAATAGCAAGCTGGACAGTGAAATACCATTTTTACTTTAATCAGAAATTGACAAATGGTAGGTATTCAGATTAGCAGGTGTTTTCCAAAAATCAAACAAAAAAGTAAAAGTGCCATTTGTTGTCAACACTAAAGTTCAAGCTTTCAAGTGAGAAACTAAACTTTTGGAAAATTTTAGATTGAGATTCTCAATATTGAAGACTTTTCTGTGATTAGTAGCAAGAATTTTTTAAAGCCCCTACATTTTTATATTACACAATGAAATATGTCAGCATTTCAACACTCTACGAACCAGTAATTTCCAATGAGCAATTCCTGAGGTTATAAATTTTGCATGGATACAATACCATTCAAAGTATAAAATAGGCCAATGGATTTTCAAATAACTGAGTGTGAAAAGTTCACTGTTTGATTCCAATACTACACTGCAATTAAATTTCAATAAACTGCTACTCTGAACTTTTAATACCAAAAAAAGAATCTCCACAATTATTGTACTACTATAATATTAATGAAAAGATTTCCCCATCTTCCTCCTAAACATCTACATGAGGACATTTTCTTTGGATATTTCAGACAAAAAAATAGCATCACAACAGATTGCAGAATTCAGCTTGCTTTCTACCATTAAGTCACCCCTTAGAGAAGTCTAAATATCACATAACCAGCGACTGTCTTTGTAGTGACACTGCTCTCTTATGTCTTAGAAAACATAATTATTTTTCATTTTAACATGTTATTTATGCTAACATGTAGAGATTATTCTGGTTATATTTAGATGGAACATTTTTAATGTGTCTCATGATTTCTGTTCAGTAAATATTAATAGGTAAATTACAAAGGATCCCCAATAACATTTAAGTTTATACAAGGACACTTTGACTACAAATGTATGATTCCCAGTGTTCTAGAATGATTTATAACTGTTTGATGTGGAATAGGTTGTTGTTTTTTGGATAAGCCCTGTCAACACCACCTAGGAAACTGCTAAAAATTCAAATTCTTGGGACCCTCTCTCGCCCAACCTAATCAATATCTCTGGATGTGGGTCCTAGCACTATGCATTTTAGCAAGAATTCCAGGTGCTTCTGAAGCCTTACAACAGAGAAGTCCTGTCCTACATGAATTTATGCTGGTAATCTACATCCAGAAACATTTGAGAACACACTCTCAATGTATGTAGAGTTATTTAGTCACTGTGCAAGCCCTTCCATATTAATACTCTATTGACACTAAATAGAAAATTAAAACATGTACCCAAAAGGAAAATATAAATTAGAGGATGAGATGTTTTCTGTTCTGAACATTGCAACTCTATATAGAAGACTGGTCTGTGTAAGTCCCTACTTCTAACTGTTCCATAAAAAGACTAGGAACTTTAGAAGAACCCTCTTTTCTGTTGTAATTGAGCCTCAATAAAGGAACAAGCATTGCTTTCCATTGGCCCTTTTCTAAAGCCATTGACTTCTTCACATTAATGTTTTTCAAAATACTCAGCAGATGTGTCTCTGTGACCAAGGCTTCCTTTTCTAAGAGATAACACAGTGAAGTCCAAGGCATCTGGAATACAGAGTTTCTGTGTGACCCACTTCTCTGACAGCTCCATTCTCTTCCCCCTTGAATTCGTCTCATCTCTCCAAGAGTGAAAGAAGAAAGCAATGAATGGATTACGAAGAAGCATCTGTGCACATTTTCTGTTGTTTTTGTAATTCTTCACTTCTGAATTTTTTATGGCTGAATTTTTAATCCTGAAAGTTCAAGATAAGTAAGCTAAGGTAAACATGTAAAGCACTTATAACTGTGCCTGACTTGGAAAATATGCCTTTAAAAATATACATATACATATATATACAGATATATATATATATATATACACACACACACATTATATACATATATAATACATATATGTAATATGCTAAATTTGACTTGGATTTCATAGGACTTTGCCAAAACAGTCATGCTGAAAGTCTAGATTACCCTCTTGACAGTGGAAAATACTCTTTTCTTTTCTCTTCTTTTCTTTGCCTTTTCTTTGTTGTGGTACCATGGCTTGAACTCAGGACCTTACGATTGCCAGGCAGGCAGTGCCATCACTGAACTATATCCCTGGCCCCAGAAAATACCGTTTTCAATGAGACTAAGTGATAATCAAGTGAAAAACAAAAGATCACAACAAAAGCTCTTCACCAGACCTCCATGCAACACACAGCACTAATGATGCCCAGAAACACTCAGATACCCCCAGGTGGTGAGGTTTTTGGCAAGGTACCTTTGTAGGTCATCAAAATACTATTTCTTTTCTCAACAACTATATTTATAGTCAGCAAGACATATGGTTTCCAAAACTGTTTTACCTGTGGCATCAACTATCAAAATTCACAAAGGTACTAAATATTACATACACTAATAAAATGCGAGTCAGAGAAGAAAAATAGTTAAATACTCTGAAAATGTTAGGTAATACAGAAATATCAAATTTTTTTTTTTGAGATAGCATCCCGCTTTGTAGTTCAGGCTGGCCCTGAGCTCACTATGTAGCCCAGGCAAGCCTGGAACTCAGCAATCCTCCTGCCTCTGCCTCCTGAGTGCTGGGATGACAGGCATGAGTCACCACACCGGGCACTGTGGTATGTGGTATTGATTGCTGCTGGGTGTGAGTCATCACGCCCAGCATTGTTGTATGTGGTTACTGGGGATCAAACTCAGGACCTTTCATTTGTGAGGCAGGTGCCGGAACCACTGAGCTAAATCTCCAGCCCAGAAACATCAATTTTCAACAGCACAGAATCATTTTTGAAAACAAATAGAAATATTCTGTACTCTCCCCTAAACTATCATTTTTCTCATTTTGATTTCAAAGACATCAAAACTAGGCATCAAATGTGATGCTCTTGGAACCTTGAGATATGAACTCTTAATCCAAGAAAATTCCTTGGTCTTCCACTCAAAACTTGGCAAACAAATATACGTTTAGTTGTTTTAAGTTACTGTCCGACATAGATGAGGTGGCTACATCAACTCCTCCCTAATTGCTTCACTGACTGTTTCAACTCACCAGCTACCATTCTCGATCATTTTGCATTAAAGGAGAAACTTGATATCCCATCCAGAGTCCACCCTGCCGAAGGCATAGCCCGAGGACAGATATCGAAAGCAACTCAGGTTTGATTGTGAGGGTGCGAAGACACTTGCTCCCGCCGGCTCACAGGTGGATCAAGAAAGAAAGGAAAGGAAGGAAGGAATTCGCATTAAAGCAAGCTAGGCGGTGCCAAACAAACTTCCTTCATGGGCTTAAAGGAGCAAATGATCTCTGTGGACAGAGGCTTAAGACACATCCTTTGAAGTGCTCCTGTTTGTTCTGCAGGATTTTCCTACTTGCCTCTTGAAATAGAATGATAGTGAACTTTCTTTCCTTGGAGCAATAAAAGGCAAGCAGCACACCTTCTCAGATCAAATACCCTGTGTCTACTGTGTGTGTAAAAGAGGCTTGAAGTCGTTCCCCTGTGAGACGGGCAGAGAGCAGCGAGGCCTCTCTCCTTGCCCAGCATCGCGTGCAAAGAGAGAGACCTCGCTGTTCTCTTTGCCTGTCTTTATCTCCATGGAGTACAGTGTGAATAATATCACACACCTCTAGGAATGTTGCTGGACCACATATGTTACGTGTGAAGAACATACATATAATAAGAATCAATCACCACAACACTCATCATCATCCTCATGATCATCGTCATGGGCATATTACTACCTGTAATACCGCTGCATTATTTCCAGATTTGAGGGAAGAGAGATATTTGACTTCACCTCCGTTTAAAAACGTGGAAAAAATAGAAACCCCATAAGGTACTTTGTTGCGTTTGGTCTATATTAGCTATTTTTATACTGACACCTGTCTTCTGATTGTCTGTATCCCTGGGGAAACTTCTCCAGAAGTCTAGGAAGTAATCAAACCTTCGCAGTGTTTCCTAGGCCCTTTGTGAGCTCTAAGTCTCTTAGAAGCAGCCCAGTCTTAAGTCATCAACATGCGTCATTCATTCAGTCAGGAACTATGGAGGGTGAGGAATGCGGCAGACCATAATCGCAATAGATACTAAAGCTGCTGCAAGAGGAGCTAGTGGTACTGAGCCAATGACTGTGAGGGTTAGAGGAGGGTAGAGAAAGAGGAGCAAGACCTTGCTATGGTTGCATATATTAGAGGAGTCCAACGTGGTCTGGGAGGGGGGAGGTATGGAGGAAGCATCCAGGTTCTGGCCAACCTCAGAGCCAAAGACAGGCAAAGTCAAAATGTGTGTACAGGTTAGAGGAGAGTGGCCAGTTAGATTAGCTGGCAAGTGGGAGTGTCCGGGTGTTTGTAACCGTGGCAGAAGTGGTGGTGTTGGTGGCCAAAGGAACAGCCCACGCTGACCCAAGAAAAACATGGTTCTTTCCAAAAGATGAAAGTAGAGAGTGTGTGCTGGGGTGAAAACAAGCTTGCACGGAGCCAGTGCAGGTGGACAGGGCTCCTCACAAAGGACCTTCTACACCCAGAAGAGGATTCCTAGTTCATCCTTGAAGTATTTAGAACAGAGTAAAGAAAACCTTACTAAGGGAGTGATGTAGTCAAAATGGTTGTTTTTTAGAAAAAAATGGCTTTAAGTATGTGCAGAGGAAAAATGGGAAGGCATGCACGTTAGAAGGAATAGCTGTAGCTCGGAAGAAAAAGAACAGCTCACACTAGACAATGGTACCATGAATGTAGGGAAATGCTCCTCAGCCAGTGCTAGCAAATAATAATTGCTAATCAGCATCCATTTAACTGGGTTGAAATTTTCTGAAGGATCCACTTGGATTTGACGCTACTTGGCAAGGATAGAGGATTTCATTGACCGATCCTTTGCTTAGTAGCAAGGGCACTCTTCACATCAGCGGCCTGCTGTGCAGGGCTTAGTCCTATGAGACAGTCAAGACCCACTGGGTCAGAGTTGGATGCTGGATCACCAATTATTTATTGTTGTATGACCCTGGACATATCATTTCTTTATACCACACTTGCCTAATCTGTAAAATGGACACAAGCAAAATGTCTACCTCATGGAAGTGTGGTGGGAATTAAAAATACAAAAAGTATCTAGAGACCTGGAGAGGAGGGAATCCTCTATAGTAATGATTGTTAATTGATCATCATTGAATCCATATGTCACAGGGGTGAAATAGGTGGCAGGGCCTGAGAACAATGCCTGTGCAAATTGAACTACAGAATCAGAAAACATGTTTTGACTCGCTGGACCCACTGAGCTATACTTCTCTAAAGAAATTTCCAAGAATGTTAAGTCTAATCCTGACTGAAAACTTGAACATCACAGATGGTTTCCCTCTAAAAGGTGATTCAAGTGATAGAGTAGAAAAAAAAAATTTTCAATCATAAAAATTCCAAAAAACTTTTTTAGCTGGGCCTTTATTTTCTGGTGGGGAAAGGAAACTATTTTAGTGGCCACCACGCAGAGGAAAACTTGTGAAGCAGGAGGGTAGGCTGTCAGGGAGTCGGACTGAAATGATTGCCAGAGACTTGGGGAGACAACTTTTAACACTTGCTGGGAAAAGAAGGCTTGAAAGCTTGTCTCCAGCAGAAGTGATTTTTGACAGATACTGGTGAGAGACTGCAAGTATATTTTCTCTCTTCTACCTTTGCCACAATCTTTTCTCTCTATCTTCCTATAGGCTAAAGTAGTCAGCTTCCTATTATTGAAATGGAACTGCAGAAATAGTCAGACATGTAACTCTCATCATGCAGCCTGAGTATTAAAATACCTTTTGAGAACCATGCAGAATTTTCACTTATACTAAGGTACTTGTTTTATATGTCTGGGCCAAACTGAGATGAAAAGCAAAAATCTTGGGTAATATTTTCCATGGAAACTCTTTATATGTTAATCGTTAACGTACTGTTTATGGACACATTCAAATCATCCTTAATATATTTTGGCAATGGCATGATTTTACTGAGTCTTGAACATTCAGGATATGTTTATGTATATTTTTATGTGTGGTTTGGAGCTTGCCTTGTCTTTTTTCCTTCTTTGTTTCTTTTATATACACACCACGAACTAAATTCTGTTAATATTTTAAGTTTAAAACATAAATATCTTCAATTTAACCATGCAAGTAGAAGTAAAATGTATTTTAAATTCTAAGAAAACAAAGGTATTATTTGGCGAAGTCATTTCTTTAGTTGTGCAAATGTGTGTGTGTGTGTGTGTGTGTGTGTGTGATTTCTCTGTTAAACACATACAGTGAACATAAAAGGGAGAGAATTTGTTTAGCAGAATTCTCTTGGTTGTAAGTGGTAGAAAGAGGTGGAGGGAGTTGTTGGCCTATATTATGAATGAAGGTGAGAGACGAACATTTTACTTGGGGAAACATCACAGGCAAACATATAGCAGTCAGCTCCAGGTTATTTACAGCACAGTCTCAAAAGGTTTCACTCGGGCTCCTGTCACTTCTCTTTTGTCTCTTGGTTGTGCCCTTCACGATACTGACTTCTTTCCTCACTGGTTGACGTGACCCAGACACCTCCAAGCTCACATTTCCCTGGGTCAAAGTGCCCCCGGGGAAAGCAGGTCTCTGTAGGATGGTGCTGGGATCAGCTTGACTTGGGCTCGTGGGCCAGCCTTATGCCATCATATGTTCTAACCCAGTGCTTCTCAGCTCTCCATTAGCCAGGACCTTTCATTATTATTTTTTAATATCCAGTCTGTCATGAACCACTTCTTTGCTAAAATATAATAAAAAATAAATGAACATGAAAATGGACTGGAAAGGAAGACTTACAAAGCACAAATTCGAATTCCTTATTCTTAGACTTTACTGACATAAAATTACTCTGTCAAATTACCATAAAGTGTTCTAAATGCATTTACTTTCTGGACTTGGTGCACACCAGTAACCATCATACTATTAGTGACAGTACATTAAGCCAGAAGCCAACAACCCACAGACCAAGGCTGTCCATTGCCAGTTTAAATAAAGTTTTATTTTCGCAAGGACATATCTATTTGTTAGTCTGTTGTCTCTGCTGCTTTCAGAGTATAATGAGAAAATGGAGCACTGGAAACAGAAAGTATATTCTGTAAAAGGCCAAAGGACTTACTATCCAGGCTGTTTCAGAAGTAAAATTTGCAAACTCTTGTGCTTAAGAAATCACAGCTACAAGAAGAGCATGATTTGCACGACCAAGACACAGCACACGCTCATGCTTGGAGAGTAGGAATGGGATGATTTTCCAGAAGACTTTGGGAGTTAGCTGCCAAAAGAAGGAAAAATGACTCTGCAAAGCCAGGTTTCTCCAAATAATTTAGATTCTATTACTCTTAATTTTCTTAACTCTACTTAAACTTGAATCACTATATAAACACCACAAAATTAAAGCATGTCTCAAATGATTTCAGGCCATGACCAAAGCTTGTTGAAATTTATTTCAAATCCTTTGAGGAATGAGAAAGATAAAATATGCAAAGAAATAGTTTTTAAATGTTATTAAAATAACAGAAATTATAATATCTATCATACTTATAAAATACCCATTTAACTCTGCTTTCTAGAAATGCAAATAAAAGCTATTTGGATATTTACTTAGAGAACATGGTATTTAATAAATTTATATCAAGTAAATATATATGAACATATTTAAAGACTGGATAAATACAAAACTGTAAGAGTGAAATGAAGGTGTCTCTTCAAGAAAGCTGGAAGGATAGACAAATTTCAACAAGAAGTATTTAGATAAAATAATTGCAAATTACAGTTAAGCCATCATTTACTTTAGAGACAAGTAGTAGAAATAGAGAATAAGGGGAAGGCTCTTTGGCAAGAGACGTTATCTATGAGAAAGTAGTAGGGGAGCCACGTTCCACAAGAGGAAGAGCTGGCCAAAGCAATTGGGCTGACATAACGTAGAGAAAGGCCATTAGAAGGACTAACTCGGGCAGCGCCTGAGTGTAGAAACACTATTTCCTGATTCAGAAAAACAGAAAAGCGTTGAAGAACTTTGCGCAAGTGAAGGCATTATTTGATTAACTTTTTAAAACCTCACTCACACTCTTGTATATTGAATAAGTAATAATAGCACAATAATGGTTGAATTGGTCAGCTTTCATTCATATCACTTGAACACCATACCCAATACCAGCAATTTCAAGGTAGAGAGATGTAATTTGACTCATAGTTTTCGAGGGTTCAGTCCAGGGTTGCCTGGCTCCAGTGCAGAGAGATGAGAGCAGAAGGGGACAGTGAAGCAAAGCTGCCCACTTCCGGTCAGCCAGAAAGCAGAAAGCAAGGGAAGAGTGCCCGTGAGAGACAGGGCCTCTGACAGATGCCCGCATGACCTTCCTCCTGATAGCCGGGTCCCTCTCCTGTCAGCACATACAGCTATGATGACCAGTGGGTTAATCCAGTCAGGAATAGAGCGCTGCTGTGATCCGCCCACCTCTCCAGGAATCTCAATCCAATCAAGCTGCCAATCGTTCTGGTTTACGTGTATATGTCTTCCCAGGCAGATGAGGTAAGACTTTATTTTTCAGAGGCGGTTGAATCTGGAATATGTGATGCTGGGTTTAAGGCATGTGATTACTAAACCGCTACATAGAAGTGGTTAGTTTGGCGCCACTCAGATCCTGGTCGTCTGAGTAAGATAAAAGCAGCTGTTAAACTCTCCTGTTACCTTGGCGGCCTTGTGCACGCCATGTTGTTTTTCCGCTGCGATGCTTGTTTTCCATCCCAGCCTCAGAACGAGTCAATTATGAACCGAAATGTCTGTGAATCATAAGTCAAATAGACCCCTTTTCCTTCTAACTTTCACTGTTGGGTATTTTGTCTCAGCAATGAGGAAAAAATGAACTAATGCTTGACCACTACAATCACTGACTAAGAGCAACTTCTAAGTAATTTAAATACATTAAGTAACTTGGTGCTCAGAGCAATCCTTAACTTCATTTTACAAGGCTTTAAATATTCCCTTTATTTTCTATTTGGAAAACTAAATTTGAATCTTCCTGTTGTGCTTTAGACACAGAGAATGAAGCAAACTACTTATTTCCAGACTCTGGGATGTTATGACCAAACATTTTGAGCAGAACATGAATATCCTAATCACTTCTGATAGTTAATGGGTTAGTAAACATTGAATAACTGAACAGAAGATGAATTTGCTCCTGGAACCAGATGAATGTAGGTAGTCATACTTGTAATCTCAGACAGGTAGATGCTTCCAGAACACTGTTAATACAGCAAATTAAGGAGAAATCAAGCCTCCTTCAGAGAGGTCCTGGGTCCCCCTGCCCGGAGTTTCCCTCTCTGCTCCCTTCCCTGCGGTCTTTATCTGCCACATGCCCCGCCCAGATCAAGGGTCTCTCCTTGATACTCTGAAAGATGCAAATGCTTGGTCACAAGTAGTCTTGAGCAGATCTAGAGATTTTCCCCACAAAAGACATGCAAACAAGTCTAAATCTCATTCCAAGACTACAAGAGTTGAAACCAACACTCTTGTGAAAATAACTTAAATATTCATCCGTGGGTAAATAGGTAACAGTATATATTCATGTGATAAAATATCATTCATCAGCAAAAAGCTTGAGGTCTTGATAAATGTTCTAATAGGAATGAAGTTTAAAAACATGTACTGTGAAAGAAGCCAGATGCAAAAGGCAATATATGATATGGCTTAATTTATATAAAATGCCCAGAATAGATAGAAAGAAGACAAATGATAACCAGAGGCTGTGAAGTGAGGGAAATATGATGCTTAATGGGCACAGAGTTTTCTTTGGAAAGTCTAAAAATGTTCTAGAACTAGTCTGGGGGGAGGGGAGTTCATGCCTTGTGAATGTATTGAAAGCTACTAAATTGTTTGCTTTTAAATGGTTAAAAGGGTGAGGTTTTGTTAAGTACATTTTATCTTGGGGGTGTAAAAAAATCATTCTAAGAGTCATTCCTGGGACAGAAGGCTTCTTGTGACAACTTTGTGTTTCCATTTCTTCAGCAAGAGGCAGCATTTCTGAAAATACATATTCTGAAAGGGGATCCAGCAAAATAGCCCTCATTAATTTCTTTCTTGTATTTGAACTAAATGTTAGATGCAAAGAGAAATACTAAATAAAAAATAGTGACAATCATGATGACAATGACCTTAATTATCATCATATAATTTTTATAAAAATCATATGATTTAAACCGAAAAAGTAATGCAATATACACAAACGAATCTTAGTCTGTATTTAATTGATACTTCTGAGAATTATGCGTTTAAAGCATATAATCGTGATGACAGGACAAGAAATGATTAATAACCACATTTTTAATGTGTGTACAAGTGAATAAAAAGCGAACAGTAGGTATTCCCAGCCATGGAGCTGGCGCCCCCCCAGCCCCCGGGGGCGTTACGGAAGAGGAGTCTGTCCCGCAGCTCCACGCTGCCCTCGTCCAGCTCCCCAGGACAGGCCCGAGAAGCTCCTGTCAAGACTTCGGCTTTGGAAAACCGGCAGGACTCCCGGCATCCTAACCTGAGTTGCTCCAAGCGCAAACTGTCCCCAGAGCACCCAAGGACGCCCCGGCCTCCACGGTGCCGTGAGGGGCCTCCCTGTACCCCGCAGCCTCTCGCCCGCGGCTGTGACCAGGACGCCAGCGTGGCAGCCGCACGGCTCCGCCGGTGTGAGGCGCGGGCGGACCTCGGCTGCTCCGACCAGCTCCCCTGCCCCACCCAGGGGCGCAGCTGTCAGAGAGCGGCCGCCGCCCGCTCCTGCCCCACACTGCGTCCTCACCCCGGTCTCCATCTCCACAGCGGCGAAAGAAATCCTACACACAGTGCAAATGATGCTTCTCGATACTTTCTTTGTCCCCACACGTTTTTCCAACCTTTTGGCAGCTCAGCTAATAAGCTTTCATAATTGTCCTTCTCCTGTACATCAACAGATGTATCCAGAGCTGGGAAAGAAAGTCTCTAGGACAGCCACGTCTAAGGATGATGGTTTCAACCATGTAATGTGGTGCACAGTAGGAGGACAGCCACGTCTAAGGATGATGGTTTCAACCATGTAATGTGGCGCACAGTAGGAGGACAGCCACGTCTAAGGATGATGGTTTCAACCATGTAATGTGGCGCACAGTAGGAGGACAGCCACGTCTAAGGATGATGGTTTCAACCATGTAATGTG
>PVIC010035078.1:0-19246 GCA_004025085.1 Thryonomys swinderianus | reverse complement strand
CCTATAATCCCAGCACTAGGGAGGCAGAGACAAGAGGATCGCTGAGTTCGAGGCTTGCCTGGGCTACATAGTGAGCTCAGGGCCAGCCTGAACTGCAAAGCGAGACCCTGTCTCAAAAAAAACAAAATGACATGGCCACCATACTCTGTCTCCAGGACAGCACACTGCCCTTTAGGCCCCTGACCTGGCCTCCTGAGAAAGGGGCTCCCGAAGGGCCACAGCCAGGCCGAGGCCAAGGTCTCAGGACTATCCTCAACACTGTTCTCCTTCCCCACTTCCCTGCCTGTCAGGTATCTCCACAGGCCCAGGCTGATCCCGCTCCTTTTACCTCTCATGGTGAAGCCTGATATTTCTCATAAGCAGAACTTTTGGGAACCAGACCAAAAAAAAAAAAAAAGAGTAGATTTCTGAGATGTGTATCCTAAATCCCCAGGGAAACTCTCTGACCTCAGGGTACGATCTAAACTGAGTAGGGCCTGCAATGACCCCAGTAAGGAAGGCCTTTATCCAGGGAGTTTCCTGCAGG
Source organism: Thryonomys swinderianus (assembly GCA_004025085.1). Classification (NCBI taxonomy): domain Eukaryota; kingdom Metazoa; phylum Chordata; class Mammalia; order Rodentia; family Thryonomyidae; genus Thryonomys; species Thryonomys swinderianus. Next base: position 18,720 of record PVIC010035078.1, on the reverse strand, counting down.
CAAGGTCTGGAGTAGCTAGAGTTCTGGCTCCAGGCCACATGAAACTCAAGCGTGACCTGATCCAGCTGCAGCTGCCGCTAAGGAGACTCAAAGACAGACTCGAGGGTCCTAGCTCCAGTTTTTCCCAGCAGAAGCTTTCTCCCAACACATTGATAGAGCTCGCTGAGAGCTCAGTGGGGGATCTGCGTTTCCTAAGAGATAGTATTAAAACTAGAGGAGGTGGCCCTGCACTACCAGGTTTCAGTCAATAAAAAGGTAATGAAGCTGGGGATTTAGCTCAAGTGGTACCGCACCAACCTTGGACACACAAGGGCCCAAGTTCAATCCCCGATACCACCAAAAAAAAGAAAAAAAAGGTAATGATCTACATGTGCAGTTTTAATTCTTTAAGCCTCAATATTGAAGGAGTGCAAACATACATACTGTAGGACAGGAGGGAAAGGTGTGACTCTATGGAATATGTAAAAAATTATTTTCATTAGGGGAAAAGTATAAGAACATCTTATAATCACTGATACTTAAAATACTCACCTTGGGCCAGAGATTTAGCTCTGTGGTTCTAGTGCCTGCCTAGTAAGTGCAAGGTCCTGAGTTCGGATCCCCCGTAACCACATACCACAGTGCCGGGTGTGGTGGCTCATGCCTGTCATTCCAGCACTCGGGAGGCAGAGGCAGGAGGATTGCTGAGTTCCAGGCTTGTCTGGGCTACATAGTGAGCTCAGAGCCAGGCTGAACTACAAAGCGAGACCCTGTCTCAAACAAACAAATAAAATTAGGTTTCTCCTTTAAAATTAAAAAAAATGCTCACCTATTTTCAAACTGGATTAGAGACCTAAATGTTAAAACAAAAACACTGAACCTGCTGGAAGATAGGTTAGGTAGAAGACAGTGGGTTAGGGAAAGACCTTATGAACAAGACCTCTGCAGCACAGGAACTAGCAGAAAAAATCAACAATTGGGACCTCATCTTATTAAAAAACTTCAGCACAGCAAAAGAAACCACAACACAGTGAAAAAACAACATGCAATCTGAGAAAAAAATTGTACCAACTGTTCCTCAAAGGACTACTATCTAGAATATATTAAAAAAAACTTTAAAAATCATTCCCTCCCCAAATTTAAAAACCCAGCTCAAAAATAGGCAAATGAACAAACATTTTCTCAAATGAAGTAAAAGCAGCAAAGAAACTTATGCGATGCAGATGAAAACACTGAGATTCCATCTCACGCCACAAAGAATGTCTGCTATCAAGAAATCAACCAACAACAGGGCCAGAGATTTAGCTCAGTGGTTCCGGCACCTGCCTCGCAAGCACAAGGTCCTGAGTTTGATCCCTGGTAACCACATAGAATGCTGGGCGTGGTGACTCATGCCCACCAGCAATCGATACCACATACCACAGTGCCAGGCATGGTGGCTCACGCCTGTAATCCCAGCACTCGGGAGGCAGAGACAGGAGTATTGCTGAGTTCACGGTGGCTTGCCTGGGCACCATAGTGAGCTCAGGGCCAGCCTGAACTACAAAAGCGAGACCCTGTCTCAAAAAAAAAAGAAAAAAAAAAAAGAAATCAACCAACAACAAATGCTGGCAGGACTGTGAAGAGAAAGGAACCCTTTTCCACTGTTGGTGGGAATGTAGACTGGTGCAACCACTGTGGAGATCAGTATGGAGATTTCTTTAAAAACTAAGATTAGAGGTCCCATTTGACCTTCTAGTCCCCTGCTCAATAAACACACAAAAGAATTAAAAGCATCAGGGCTGGAGATTTGGCTCAGTGGTTCCAGCGCCTGCCTCACAAGCACAATGGTCCTGAGTTCGATCCCTGGTAACCACATACAATGCTGGGCATGGTGACACATGACCACCAGCAATCAATACCACATACCACAGTGCCAGGAGTGATGGCTCACGCCTGTAATCCCAGCACTTGGGAGGCAGAGACAGGAGGATTGCTGAGTTTGAGGTTTGTCTGAGCTACATAGTTAGCTCAGGGCCAGCCTGAACTACAAAGTGAGACCCTGTCTCAAAAAAAAGAATTAAAAGCATCATATCACAGTGACATATGTACACCCATGTTTACAGTAGGTCAGTTTGTGATAGCTAAATCTTGGCAACAGTCCAAATGCTCATCAACTGGAGACTGAATAAAAAAGATGTGGGGTTTTTTTAATAAAATGAAATATTAGTCATAAAGAAGGATAAATTAGAGACATTTATACTTAAATGGATGTAACCTGAGGACATACTCAGAAGTGAATGAATAGGACACAGATGTGTAAATACCATATCATTTCTCTAGTATGAGAAACTAAAGATGTAAATGAGCACCAGAATGTATGAAAGGTATTGTGAAATAGGGAAAAGGAAAAAGGGATGGGAAGGGAAAGAAAAAAATCAATGATAAAAACAAAAAAAATGGAAGTGGGGGAGTCGTAGGGAGGGTAGGGGAATGGGAAACAGTGAGAATCAAAATATATCATGTACAGGTACAAATTCTCAATGTTGAATCTGATCATGATGTGTATCTAAAATGTACCAATAAACTCAATAAAGGAAAAAATTCACCTATTTTTTCCTTACATTGAAACAAAATAGGGCTGGAGATTTAGCTTAGTGGTTCCACCATCTGCCTAGCAAGCACAAAATCCCTGGATAATATAGGGCGTGGTGATTCACGCCCTCCAGCAATCAGTACCACACATCACAATGCTGGGCGTGGTAGCTCACGCCTGTAATCCCAGCACTCGGGAGGCAGAGGCAGGGGGATTGCTGATTGAGGTTTGCCTGGGCTACATAGTGAGCTCAGGGCCAGCCTGAACTACAAAGCGAGACCCTGTCTCAAAAAAAAAGAAAGATAAATATCTTCAAAGAAAATATTTAAATATAAATCTAATTCAAATCATGAAAATTCCCCTCTTACCTAAGATTCACATACAAATTTTATATGAACTTCAGCAAGAATTCTGAGGCATTTTGCCCAAGAACACATGAGAAGAAACCTGTGTCTTCAGACTCCATCAATAGGAGGACCCATCCTAGTGGCTTCTAGACAGTAAACTGTAGTGAGAGCCTTGCAAGGCATGAAGACAGGTCTGGAAAAATCCTGAGGCAGGGTCCTGGGCTGGAAGCTCTGCCTCTATCCTTCACGTGACCTGCACCAGTGGTGCTGAGGCACCTGCTCCTCTTTACACGGGATACCTAAAATGCATCAGCAGAATATTCAACTTTGGTCATGAAAGATCAGAAGACGGCACGAAAGGGAGGCCCATCATATTCTCCGCTAAGAACATTTCTGCACAGGAGAGGCCACCACTACCTTGCTAGGAAGGCACAGTCTGACAGGCAGAGGGGGTCATGTGGAGCCTTTAGGTCCCTGAATCCAGGCACCCAGCACCAGCTTCCTGTTCCACCACAGCTGAGAAAGACTTTTTAAACCTTAAAAGAAGATAAACTAATCCAAGATCACAGTATCTGAGTAGGGCATTCACACCATCAGATTTCCTTGCCAAATTGGCTGTCTGTGAATTTCATACCTCTCATTCTTTGGAAGAGGCCATTAAGATATGGGACAGTGGATGGGACAGTCACCACCCACCCCTGGAGGCTCAAGTGACTATTTCCACCCACTTTTGACCACAAGTGAGACGTGGCCTGTGGGAACATGGACTTTGGAGTGAGGATCTGTGGGCCTGATTTCTGACTCAATTGCTTCTGTCAACTTATGTTTCAGTTAACAAAGAAAATTCAAGATGGAGTATTATTCTGCCTTAAAGAATGACAAGTTTTGCTGGGCATGGTGGCTCACGCCTGTAATCCCAGCACTCAGGAGGCAGAGACAGGAGGATTGCTGAGTTCAAGGCTTGCCTGGGCTACATAGTGAGCTCAGGGTCAGCCTGAACTACAAAGTGAGACCCTGTCTCAAAAAAAAAAAAAAAAAGAATGACAAGTTTCCTTCATTTATGTGCAAATGGACACACCTGGAGGACACACTAATAAGTGAAATAAATAGATCACAGATAGGTAAATAACCTTATCTTTTCTCTGGTATGAGAACCTGTAGATGTAAATGAGTTCTAGAATGTAGGATAGATTTTGTGAAATAGGAAATATTCAAAGGGAATGTGGTAGGGGAAAGTAATGAGGGGAAAGAATAAATATGATTTGAAAAGAAAAAGAAAGAACATGTATTTAGGGGTGGAGCTGTGGTTGTAGGCGTTCACCGCAGACCCAGCTGCATTTCTTCACTTTGCTTTTTTCTTTGTCTTTTTTGGGGGGTGCCAAGAGAAAACAAGGGGTTTTCACATGTTATCCAAGTATTCTACACTGAGTTACACTGACTCCCAATGCCTTTACTGAATCTTCACTTGGAGATTTTCCTCACTTCTTGGCAGTTTTTTTTTTTTACTGTGAACATATATGTAAAGCTACAAATGTCCCTGTGAGATTGACCCCACAGGACAAGTTCCTTCAAATCTCACGAGGAAGAAGAAGGGTTCTTCAAAGTACAGATGCTGTTCAGCCAGGATTGTTGTATTTTTTTTGTTTTATTTTCTTTTGATTTTGGTACTGGGGACCGAACTTGGGACCTTGTGCTTGCAAGGCAGACACTGGCACCACTGAGCTAAATCTCTCTTTCTTTCCTTCCTTCCTTTCTTCCTTCCTTTCTTTCTTTCTTTCTTTTTCTTTCTTTGTGGTAACTGGAATCGAACTCAAGACCTTGTACTTCCAAGGCCAGTGTGGCACCCCTGAGCTAAATCTCCAGCCCTATATATTTTGTTTGTGTCTGTGCATCTGTGTGTATGTGTCACTTTTTGTTTTGGGGGTATTTTGTTGTCTTGTTTGGTTTTTTTTTGGGCTCTACTTGAGATTGAACTGAGAGTCTCCCACTAAACTACACCCACAGCTCTTCTCATTTTTATTTTGAGATAGGGTCTCCCACAGAGTTGTGAAGTTCCCTAAGCTGAGTTCAGACCTGCAATCCTGTTGTCTCAACCCTCTACAGTGCAGGGATTCCAGCTCTCTGACTGGTTACCTTTGCTTTTCAAATTCATCTTCTCCATGCACTTAGTATCCTGTCCAGCAGTGGCACTGTGACCATTCTCTGGCCTTTAGGCTCTTCTGGGCAGTAGCCAGAGTGCAGGGCACAGATACTGAGATGACATGTCACATCCTCTTACTGGTTCTCTAATTGGTCCCAAAGGCAAAAGCAGGCAACACAGCACACTCCGGGGGCACCTGGAGGCTTGGCTATCCCTGAGCTGTATGAGGATGGAACCCCACGAAGCAGGAAGAAGAGCTGACAATGTAGGAAAAGCAAGATTCCAAATGCAGGGAAAAGGAGTCTATAAGCATGGAAATAATACAACAAGGGCCTCAAGTTTTCTGGCTAAAGCTAGCTAGAATGAGATAGCGTTTTACTGGAGGAATTCCTCTTGGGAGTGACTAAAAAGAGTTAAAGAAAGAGATCAGATATAGAAATGTCCTAGATAATACAATTCACATAACTATCTCAGTAACAGATATCCCTGCCCAGGACTAGTAGGCTATATGTGGCACATGCTTCTTGCTTTCCATTATTCAGCTAATTGTTTTATATTAGGAAACCAAAGCCCTACGTGACTCAAATGGGTATGTCAGATGCCAGACTGGGTGAATATAGTTCCTGCCCCAGTGGCTGTTCCAGAGACCTAAGAACTGGTCTGCAAAGCAATGGGCTCTGCTGAGTTATGTGCAGCTGAGGTCAGTGTGATCTGAATTAAAATCCTTTTCCCTGAATTATGGCTTCTCACTGACCTGATTAGTGGCTTGCTAATTGCACCCTGTCCCAGTACCTGTTTGTTCTATCCAAGCAAGATAAGTAGTGTCTTCTCCCTTACAATCCTACTTGATGCCTTGATGCCAGATGTTTAGCCCTGTATCATTAGATGTCTTCAAAGCATATCCTGCTCTTACTTTCTTCCCATGCTTGGAATCAATAAATATTGTGTATTCTTGGGGGCCTTTGTCTTTGTTCATCAGAGCAGCACTGATCAGCCTCAAGGCTCCACTTTCTCTCCAAGTCTTGTTTCTTTCTTTATTCTTATTAGCTTTGTGCTGTATTGTTTCACAAAACCTATCACCAGGTCTTTGGCGAATATCACTGGTCCCCAGTCCCACTCCCTAATTCGTTACATAAAGGCCTTCTAGTGATTAACAAAAAGGAGAGCTGAAAACCAGAGCACAGAGGAACCCAAGGTAACTATCCCTCCTACCCCTATTAAAGTGCAAAGGAGACAAAGTGGGGAGACTCCCTAACTTAAAAGAAAATTGTCAATTATTACAGGGAACAGGGGAAGGGGATGTAACCAGAACCTTGTGGTTAAGTTCTAGTCTCCTGTGAGTCTGACAGCACAGGCAAAATAATTAATAAATATGCAAAAATGAGACCTAGAGAAGAAGCTCAGCTTGGGCCTGATCCATGTTATTCTGGGTAACAAAGACAGCAGACCTGAGCTTGCCACACCTTTTATTCAGTACACCCAGAGCAAGCAATGTTACAGGTCACTCAGAGGGCAGTAGTTTTGGTACATCAAGAAAAACAAATGTAACAGGTCAACTGGTCACTCAGAGGGCAGCATGTTGTTATATCCTAGAGGAATTACAATGAGGAATTCCAATGAGGAATTCCAATGAGGAATACACAGATGAAGGTCCCGGTGTAGTTCTGCCATGGAGCATCACAGCACATGGGACCATTGGGGTCTTTGTTGTTCCCAGAGGTGAAGATAAAAAGCCAAGTCTTCAGTTCCAGATATGTTATAGCTGGTCTTCAGGCAGGAAAGCTCAACCTAGTCATAGTCCCAATTGCCTAATTAATTTTCCCAAATAGGATTTCTCCCAACAACTTATTATATGAAAACATATATTTATACTTAGGCATTTATATATTCATATTCTAGGTTCACTATATTACTGCAATAGAAACACATAAAACCTCTTAATTTAATCACTAATTCCAAGCTTTCTTGGCTATAAGACTCCTCCTAACCAACATATAAATCCCCATAAGGCCCAGACTGGACAAATGAGCAGGAGAAAATCATGTCAAGCCCACCTGAAGAAATGTGCACACCAGAAAGTGTGCTTGGTTTAAAGTCTTATAGCCTAGGATTTAAAAAGCCAATCAGGGGCTGGAGATTTAGCTGAGTGGTTCTGGCACCTGCCCAGCAAGTGCAAGGTCCTGAGTTCACTCCCCAGTAACCACATACAACAATACTGGGTGTGGTGACTCACACTCACCAGCAATCAGTACCACAAATCACAATGCCAGATGTGGTGGCTCACGCCTGTAATCCCAGCACACGGGAGGCAAAGGCAGAAAGATTGCTGAGTTCAAGGTATGCCTGAGCTACATAGTGAGCTCAGGGTCAGCCTGAACCAGAAAGTGACTCTGTCTAAAAAAAAAAAAAAAAAAAAAAGCCAATCAGATTGTGGGAGTTCCAGGGAGAAAGGGTCTGTAATCCTAATAAAAGCAACAAAGGACAAAGGCTCCTGGGTATCATTTTGGACTTCCTGCCCTCACTTTCTGGGGTGGCTTTCTGTCTTCCTTTTTTCCTCCTTGCAAATAAAGCAGTTTCCCCTTTTGAAATTCCATCCCTGTAGTTCATTACTGGTGCTGAGTTTATGATCCCAGCTAGCTACTCATCCCAGCTGTGCATCCCAATGCAACATATTTGGTTCGTTCACCAGGAATTAAAAAGAAGAGTACAGGATACAGTCAGGCCCAGCCCTGGGGCCTTTGGTCACAGATCATCTGTGGCCAACTCGCTGGCAGCGCCCTATAGGTGAGCAATAGGGAACTCCACTCTCATAGCAGCTTAGTGGCTGTTTAGTTCCAGAATCCTGCCAAGATCTGGCTTGCTACTTTGGGGATATCCAGGTGGTTAGGTTTACCACCATATGCCTATGCTAACAGAGCGTCTCTCTAGGGTAGCAGGTTAGTCTTTTCACTGAGATAGTTTTGTGGTCATATTCAAAAAGGAAAAAAGTAATACTGGAGCTCCCACTAGTGGAATTTGTTTCAAGCACACCAGATCTTTTTTTTTCAAGTCATACAGGATGTTTTCTCTCTCTCCATGACTTCTGCAGACTCAGGGTCTTTTCTCTTTTCCAACAGGCAGGGCTCTCTTAAGATGAGCCCTTTAAAAATTAGTGATCAGAAAAACTGATGATGTAAGTGAGCTCTAGAATATATGGTAGATATTGTGAAATAAAAAATATTCAAAGGGAAATGGGGTGTAGGGGTAAGTAACAAGAGGAAGAAAAAACATCATAGTAATAAAAAAAGGCAAACAAAGTTTATGTATATAGAGGTGGCGGTTGTACAGTGAGTGGGGGAATGGGAAAAATGAGAATTAAATCATATCATATGCTGGTACAAATTCCCAATATTGTGTGTGACCATGATGTGTACATAATGCACCAATGAAGATTCAAATTAAATAAATAAATAAATAAACTAACTAAAGCAGAAAACAATTTAATGTTCAGCAAGCTAGGGCTTTACTGGTTCTGGTACCTGCCTCACAAGCACAAGGTCCCAAGTTTGATCCCCGGTAACAAAAGAAAAAATTAATTTCACATATAAGGAAGGATACCAAGAAAAAAGACACTTGGGAAGTGTCTCTGACTGGGAAGATGTGTCAGGAAGTACACGCCATGACGTGAAGTGGCCTCTAATAGGAAACTCTTAAAGGAGTAACATACACACCCACCTCTGGGATGGAAAAGACTTCAGGAGTCTTTGATTGTTCAGGGAAATGCCAATAAGGATGAAGCCCCATTCAATGTCTCAAATGAAGTTTCTTATGCTAAACTGGGACAGTTTTAGCAAGAGGAAAGGAATTATTGTCATTATTTTTACAAAGGTTCAAGGACATTATGCCTAAACATACCCTCATAGACTTTAACATTTGAACTGCAGAAGACATACTCAATGATAGATTTATCACCAAGTCCACCTCTGACATCTGCCATATGTCTTATAACCAAAAGGCAATCCAACAAGAATTATTTAGGACTGAATGATTACCTCTGAGAAGCTTCAAAAGTCTTTTACAATAGAGGCAGAAAAATCCAGCAGGGACAAAAGAAGAGACATCCAGTTGCTGCTCTTCAAGGCAACCCAAATGACAAGTCAAAACCTTCCCGTCATTGCAAAAGGCCAGGATAGTTTTCAAAAGATGAACCCAACAGGGCCAGAGATTTAGCTCCATGGTTCCAGCATCTGCCTTGCAACTGCAAGGTCCCGAATTCAATCCCCAGTAACCGCATACCACCATGCCAAGCGTGGTGGCTCATACCACTAGCAATCAGTACCACATACCACAGTGTCAGGTGTGGTGCCTCACACCTGTAATCCCAGCACTCATGAGGCAGAGACAGGAGGATTGCTATGAGTTTAAGTCTTCCCTGGGCTACACAGTGAGCTCAGGCCAACCTGAACTACAAAGCAAGACCCTGTCTCAAAAAAAAAAAAAAATTAACCCAAACAGGGAGTGACTCACAGTAAACCTTCCAGAGTGTGGCTCATTTGCTAAGGGAGACCACTGGAAAAATCAATACCAGAGCCAGGGATATTCCCAATGAGAAATCCCTTTGATCTATATTCAAACCACACACACACACACACACACACACACGTTCAAATACTGGATCCCTGGGTGAATTTAATATTGGGGAACAAAATCATTAGTTTTCCTATTATACAGGTGCTGATTTTTCTGTCACTGACCTCTCTCGACAATACTGTAGGCAAATGGCTCGAGTCTAGGTTGTCTGCCATCACCCCTTCTCTCAGCTGTGGCACGTGCCTGAAATTTACACTTTGTCCACTCCTTTCCAATAATGCCTGATACCCCAGCCCCACTGTTGGGAAGAAATTTACCTCACAAGGCTCATGTTCAAATCTTCATCTAGGCCTTAGCTCCATGGAATTCTCACCCTTCAGGAATTACAGGTGGCTGAGCTGGGTGCACAGGTGCACATATGGAGGGGAGGACAAAGACCGCCTTGCCAGGTCAGAATGAACTCAAAACCCCAACTCACTTTCCCCACCAAAGAAGTACCATGCAAGAGAGACCAAAGCATATAGTCCAGGGACAACTCAAACAGGGACCCTTACAAGAGGCTATTAGCCCCTGTAATTCTTCTATCATTGAAATAAAATGGATGCCTAGTGAGTGAAAATTATTTCAAAACCTATGCCTCATTAATGAAATGATGGTGCCTCTGCATAAAGAGGTTCCCAAGCTACACACTTCGTTGATACAAGTTCTGGCCTCAGCCAGCTGCTTTTCTGTTTTGGACTTTAAAGACCCTTTCTTTTGTAACCCTATGGCATCTAAGCATCAGAATGGCTTTGTCTTCAAAAATCCACATACAGCCAGGCACTGTGGCTCACACCTGTAAACCCAGAACTCAGGAGGCAGAGGCAGGGTGATTGCTGTGAGTTTGAGGCTTGCCTGGGCTACATAGTGAGCTCAGGGCCAGCTTGAACTACAAAGTGAGACACTGTCTCAAAAAAAAAAAGTCCACATTACAAGGGTGAAACTATAGGCCTGCACATTCTTCCCTGAGGACTTCAAAGATAGCCTCTATTTTTATTTTATTTATATCTTATTTACATTTTATTTTTTAACCTTAGCACAAATCCTGCTAGAGTGGAAATAAGAGGGCATCATCCTCTTGCAATGAGTGGAGGATCAGATTCTCCATGGAGACATACAGATCCAGACACAGAAAGAAACTAAATACTTTCTCATTGTTTCAGCCTCTCAATGTTACAAACTGTCCCATGAAAAGACCCACATTTATTAATGTCAAGTAACCCATTTGGGGCTACTTATTTCTTATGACAAAAAGACATTAAGTTCAGAGAAAAGGTAACTCAACCTGGACTTCTTTTACTCTAAACATATGAAACAGCAGAGATCTTTTTTAGGAGTGATTGTCTTTTGCAGAATTGGTATCCAGGATATACTGAGAAGCCTGAACCTCTCTATTAGTTTCTCAAAGAAACTCATGATGCAGAGATCCATCTCCTTATCTGGATCCCAGAGGTACAATAGGCTTTCAGGTCCTCAAGGGGGCTTTGTAAGGAGTTCTTGAAGATACACCCATTTGATTCAATCTCATCATTCTTTATGGCAGAGTAATACTCCGTTTTATTTTTTTTTTTAACCACATCTTTTTTTTTGAGACAGGGTCTCGCTTTGTAGTTCAGGCTGGCCCTGAGCTCACTATGTAGCCCAGGCAAGCCTGGAACTCAGCAATCCTCTTGTCTCTGCCTCCCGAGTGCTGGGATGACAGGCGTGAGCCACCACGCTCGGCATTGTGGTATGCAGCATTGATTGCTGGTGGGCGTGAGTCTCCACGCCCAGCATTATATGTGGTTTCCGGGGATCGAACTCAAGACCTCAACGCTTGCAAGGCAGGCGCTGGAACCACTGAGCTAACCCTCCGGCCCTAAACCACATCTTTTTTATCCAGTCTAGAGTTGATGGGCATTTGGGTTGTTTCCAAGATTTAGCTATCACAAACTGAGCTGCTGTAAACATGGGTGCACATATGTCACTGTGAAACACACATGATATTGGGAGACTTAATTACCCAGTCCACTCTGGATCTCTGGTGTACAAGTCCTAAAAATATTAGATACTCAGACTGGGGGTGTAGCTCAGTGGTGCTGCTGCCTGCCTGGCAAGGGCAAGGTCCTGAGTTTGATCCTTAGTATTTCAAAAAGTAAAATTAAAATATTATTGTTTGAAGCCCTAGATGTAGATATTGAAATCTGTCAAAGCCTTAATCCTGCCACCTTTCTGCTTGATCTGAAGGAAAGTGAACACAATTGTACAGTTTCTGACCCAGATCCAATAGCTAAGGACAAGGTTACATAATCAGCCTCTCAGTGACCCAGCTTCTCAGTGAGCTGTCCGCTGATGATAGTTTTTTGTGCAGGAGGGACTTAGGAAGGCAAAGTATGCAGTTATTGTTCAAGCCAGACTATTAGAATGAGGTCTATTGTCTCACAACACAAGCATTCAAATGGCAGAGCTGGACCAGGGATTTAGCTCAGTGACACTACACCTGCCTCACAGGCAACAAGGTCCTGAGTTCAATCCCCAGTACTAGGGAAAAAAAAAAAAAAAAGGTAGAGATGATTGCTGTCACCTGAGCACTTCCATCAATGAATGATAGAATAAACAGCTACATTGACTCTAAATACGCATTTCATGTGATTCATGCCCATTCCACTATCTGAAAGGAATAAGATCTATGAACCTCTAAAAGATCTGTTAAACATGCCCCAGGAATTCTATAGCTCATTGAGACTGTTTACCTTTCTCTAGAAGTGATAGTTATTTGCTCCCAGGAAATCAGGGAGGAAAAGATGATATCCCTACAAGTGATAAAAAGGGTGATGAGGAAAGAAGCACTTCTTATCAGCTGCAGTCCTCACTCTTGCGAGACACTGGTCTCTTACCTATTAGCCTGCCCTGAATGAGGTGTGTTCCCTGTATGCAGCAGAGTGTAGGATCTTGCTTCTTGATCCATTCTGCCAGTCTGTGTCTTTTAATTGGCCCACTGAATCCACTGACATTAATGGATATGACTGATATGGACAGACTTAGAGCTATCATGTTTTCCTGTTCTTGGTTCTTTTCTACTCTGGCAAAGAAATTCTGCATACCAAGAGCCAAGAATGATCCCTTGATTCTGAAAGATGATAGACCACCCCCAAGGATTGCCTCTTTCTACCAAGAGGCTTGGCATGCAAAGTAATTAAGGGTATCCATGATGCTCTTAGTCAACTGGGACAGAAAAACACCCTCACTTTTGTCCTGGTGGAAGGACTGGATGCAGTAGCACAACAGGTGGTTAAAGGATGCTGAGTATGTCTAACTTAATTAGTCAGTCCTTATGAGAGAAACAGACAATGCACAATGTACAAATATGTAAGAATTTATAAGATTGGCTTACAATGACTTCCCACAGAGTAAGGTGTAGAAAAATGCAAAGGACCTATCCAAAAGATCCAGTGAAGGTCTGAAGCTCAGTATCATGTCTTCTGTGAGTCTGGAGGCTAAAGGGTCTATAACAGAAGGATGAGGGGTCTACACCAAAAGGTGAAAGAGTTTGCACTGGCAGGCTGAAGAGTCTTTGCTAGAAGGATGAAGAGTCTATACTGGTAGCCAGGAGATGACAGCCAAGGTGATGAAGAGTCGAGCTCCTCTCAAGAAAACAGAAGTAAACCTTCCTTCTTCATTTCTCCTTTATACCATTCAGACAACAAGTCTCCCTAAGGTGGGCATTCCATCTTCAGTAAACCCTGTTAGCCACACTCAGAACTATGTGGATTCAATTTAGTTGAGCATTTGTTACTCAAGTGAACACAATCAGATAACTACCACAACCCACCACTTGTCAACTTGACAGCTATACACATTTTAAACTATAGACTACAGATATAAAGACAACCTCATATTTGTGCTAACATGTTATGACTATTCTGTGTACAAATGAAAAACCATTAATTCTCTCTCCAAAACAGACAGCAAATTTTCTTTGGGTAATGTTTACAACCTACATTTCATAATTTAAACATTACAATTGTTAAACCATTATTGTAGAGGTTTTTGGGGGGTTTTTTGTTTTGGTTTAGTATGGTTTGGTTTTAGACAGGATCTTGCTTTGTGGTTCAGGCTGTCCCTAAGCTCACTATGTAACCCAGGCAAGCCTTAAACTCACCAATCCTCCTGCCTCTGCCTCCTGAGTGCTGGGATTACACGCGTGACCCACCATGCCCCCAGCATTGTGGTTTATGGTACTAACTGCTGGTGGACATGAGTCACCATGCCCAGTACTGTTGTATGTGGTTACTGGGGATTCAACCAGGGATCTTGCACTTCCTAGGCAGGTACCAGAACCACTGAGCTAAATCTGCAGCCATATTATAGGTTTAACAATACTTTAGAACCAATGTTGAGTCTATCGACCTTATTACATAGTAAAGTACATTAGGTGAGAACTATTACAATGACGATCCTCATTTCTGTAGCTAATCACATGATCATAACTGCTATTTAGAATTATCTTCTTTGACTACATGTTCTGTATACCCTTAGCCTTCAGCAAGTACCTCAGTAGGTCTTGGATCTTTCCCTAGTGGAGTAGCCTATACTCTCATTTCTGAAGGTTCAGAGCATTTGTTATTCTACCTAGATTTTGTGGTTGCTGTTTCTCACTGACTTTAATAATAGGGCATGGTAATAATGGGAGGCTCCCTAAGGAATCTCCTGTACTCCATATATATTCTCCCTTTTCTACATTGTGGAGTAATAATTCAATTTTCCCTTGATAGTCTGGGTCAATCACCCCTTCTAATGCTGTAACTCCACTTTTTAGCTTGTTTACTAAAAGGAGGAGACCAAATAACCAGGGAAAGTTTTAGCTTCCAATTAAATGGTATCATTGTTATGTTTTCTGATACAAGCCTTCTCCTCACCCCCGTAAGAACTAAGAATTCTAAGCTAGCAGAGCAAAAGATCCTGGAAACAGGAAGCAAATGCATGGTCCCATACATGTAGTGGAGCCTGTTCCAAGTGCCACAGACCCTGGGCAGTATAACCTTTGAATCCCATCCTTTGCCAGCAGCCCAGTGGAAAGTGAGTGGGTAAGGACTGGAGCCACCAGAGTCTTGTCTACTTTGAGGCTACTGAGTGGGCTCAAATCTCACCAGAGGATCTACATCTTAGACCTCACTCAACTCCCCATGCCCTGAGTCAATGCTAGTATGTGGAAGCTGACTCCTTCTCCACAATCTCATTGGACTTCAAAGTGGATGCATAGAAACTATCCAGTTAAACCATCTGTTTGAGGCCAACTGTCCTAAAGCAGATTTCTTCCACCATCCCCTTGCCCCTCTGCCCCGCCAGCACCCACACTAGCTGGTGGGGATGAGTCACAGCTTTACAGGACTTCTGCCCCAGCCAGGGCCATAACTGTTATGAGATGCCCTCCCTCTTGATTCCCAACTTAAGGGACAGCAATCCAAGAGTGCAAATCTCTTACACGCAGTTGAGGTCAGTGTGACCCAGTTAAAATCCTTTCCCCTGAATTATCACTTCTCACTGATCCAATGAATTGCTTGCTAACTCCACCCAGTACAGTACCAGTACAATTTTGAAGCAAAAGAAGCAGTGCTTACTCCTTAACAACCCTGCCTGGCACCATCATGGTGGGTGTTTGGCAGTGTTTCATTAGATGCCTTCAAAGCATACCTAGATCATGATTCCTTCCCATGATCGTATTCAAAAAATACTGGATGTGCTTGGAGGTCTTTGTCTTTGTTGCCCACAGCAGTATGATCAGATCCCAAGACCTCTGGCTTCTTCATTTTAAGTCTAGTTTCTATCTTTTTTCTTTTGCCATGTGCTGTAATGGCTCATAGGAGGCCAAAGCCCACTGCAGAGGTTCTGGCAGTGTGCCCTTCCCTATTCCCTATAACTAGAGTTGAAAACAGTGTGCCTAAGGCAGGACTGGCATCAGTGCAGAGAGAATGAGTCCTGCACAGATCTCTGCCTCACTCTCATCACCTCTTCCCACCTCTCAACGATCAGGTTCCTGCTCTACAAAAGGAGCTGCTGGGCTGGAGATTTAGCTCAGTGGTTCCAGCGCATGCCTCACAAGTGCAAGGTCCTGAGTTTGATCCAGGCAAAAACATACAATGCTGGGCGTAGTGACTACCACCAGCAATCAATACCACATACCACAGTGCCGGACATGGAGGCTCACGCCTGTAATCCCAGCACTCAGGAGGCAGAGACAGGAGAAATGCTGAGTTCCAGGCTTGTCTGGGCTACACAGTGAGCTCAGGGCCAGCCTGGACTACAAAGCGAGACCCTGTCTCAAAAAAAAAAAAAAAAAAAAAAAAGGAGTTGCTCTACTGATTCACAAATTTAAACACATGCTAATCTTGTTCTTCCAACAATAGGCCCTGGTATATTGCATTGGTTATTTAATACTGTTGGTTATTCAGACAGAAGAACCAGAACCAGATACCTAATCACGCATAACTTCACGCATAACATCTCTCCACCTTAGTGGTGTACAACCAGCGAGACAGACCCAGGCCTCTTTCCAAAGAGAAGATGTTCATTACATGTGCATTTCAATCCTTTCTGTCTTGGCATGACAGGGGTCAAATATATGTACTACAGTACGAAGAAACTCTTGCTCTACAGAATATAAAAAATAAAAACTTATTTTCTTTATGGGAAAGCTATGGGAAGATCTTAGCAAATCTGAGGCTTAAAATATTCACTTATGTTTCTAATCTTTGGAATAAATTGATTATCTTTTAAAGAAGATATTTAATTATTAATTTAATTCAAGTTTTAGAAAGCAATTCTCAAGTTCTTTTCATACAACATGCAAATCTAATGCATACAGCACAGCAAGAAGTCATAAGCATTTTTCCCAGACAATATATACCTGGACTTTTATCCTATGCCCTGAAGGAGAGTGAATGCTCCTTCTATTTTATTTTATTTCATTTTATTTTATTTTATTTTTGAAACAGGGTCTTGCTTTGTAGTTCAGGCTGGCCCTGAGCTCACTATGTAGCCCAGGGTAGCCTTGAACTCACAGCAGTCCTCCTGCCTCTACCTCCCAAGTGCTGGGATTACAGGAGTGAGCCACCATGCCCCGCTTATTTTTTAATGTTGAGACACAGTCTTGCTAAGTTATCCAGGCTTCGATCTAACTTGCAAACCTCCTACCTTGGCTCTTCAGAGTGCAGGTTATTGGAGACATGTGCACCTATGAGGGTGATGACACTTTTCAACTATAGAGAGTAGTGAAAGTGGAGACACTAAGATTGGGAGACGAAGGTGGCTGGAGGGTGGCAGACTGGTGCCCACAGGTCAGCTCAGATTCTCTACCTGTCTTCTCATCATCCAGCCGAGTTGGGTGTATCTGATTATCCCTTGGGTCAGAAGTCTTTGGCTGTATGGTGGGGGGCTGAGGCCGCACTCTACCCCAAAACACAGGAATCCCTTTCTAGTACTGACCCAAGCAGCAGCTGGGCAGAGCCTTTGCAGGCCCTTTAGTCCCACATAAAGCCAGCCAATCTTCAGCGCAGCCTCAGGCGCGGCATACAGGAAGTGGCTGCAGTCATCATGGGTGAGCCATCTCAGGGCCACTCTGCACAGGACCCAGGAAACGTCACTGCTCCCAGTGCTGCCCAGGCCCCAGTGTGGACACAGGGCACCTCTCTGCCGAGTCTGGAGTTCGTCATCTCAGGGACACTTCTGAGATGCGAGGCTGGAGCTCTGTGGCCCAAGGATGTGGCCTGAGGCCAAGGACTGATCTGAACAGTCTCTCAAAGGTCAAATTCTGCACCCATGGCCCAAAGCCATTGGTGCACATAGCTCAGAGTGCAGCACACTTTGCCCTGGGCTGGTGCTTGGCCCACTTGATCCCCCAGCCTGGGTTGTGCTGTGAACTCAATTGCAGCCTCAGGATGCGGCTCAGATAAGCAGCTACGTGCTTGGCTCATGCACGGGGCTCCTGGCCTCTGCCTGCTGGAGTGGCAAAATCCCTGAGGGGCCCTTCTGTCCTGTGTGCTCCTGCATGGTTGGAAATCCACACGAGAAGAGGCCCTTGAGGCATCTCTGTACTCAAGGGCATATCCTAGAGCTTCTGTGAGGCCCAGGAGCTGAGCTCAAACAGGCCTTCTGATAGCCCCGGTCAGAAATACCCACTGGCAGGTACTCCAGGCTGCCTGACCTCTACAAGAGCAGGGAGGCAGCACAGGCCTGTTAGTGCAATACATTCTGCACTATTGCAACTTCTCATTTTTATTATAATTGTTGTTAATTTATTTCCCTTTCCCTTCCTCTGTCCCCCTTGTCCTTCTCCTTCTCCTACTACTATTACTTTGGGTTCTTCAGTTAGATTCTCAGTCTGTCTTTGAGGACCGTCTTGAACTCACTCTGTAGACCAGCTGGCCGCCAGTGTCCAGCATCCTCCTGGCTCAGGTTCCTGAATGCTAAGATTACAGGTTCGGACTGTTGTTTGTTCTCGGAGGGTATAGCAGGAAGACCTTGCCACACGGTCTTATCCTGGGCTCGCAGGGCCAGAGGTGACTGTTTCTCCAGACCCAAGCTTCTGAGCCAAGGGACAGTCAGATGAAGGGACGAGTCGCAGCAAGCCCTCACAGTGAGCACTGTTCTTGTGACTCTGAAGCTCTGGCAATGTCCCATTTGTCATCTCTTTCCTCCTCTTTTCTCTGCTTTGCATAATCCTGACCAGAGGGGGGAGCGCAGATGTAGCTACATGTTTCTCAAGGAATTGCTGGAAAATGACTCATGCATCCTGGACTTAGTGAATTTGGGATCAGCCCACCTTAGAGGGGGCTGTAGCCAGCTGTCCTATACATAAGTCCACCCACTTGGCTTCCTCAGCATTCGCCTTCCTCCTTGTGCACCTCCCAGGCTCAGCAGCTTCTCTGAAGCCATGGCCTCACCTCTACTATGTTTGGGCCTCGTCCTGCTGGGGGCCCTGCAGACAAAGGTCCAAGACCCTTCTGCAACGAGGATCAAGAAACCATCCATCGGGGCCGGAGGGTTGGCTCAGTGGTTCCGGCGCCTGCCTCGCAAGCGCAATGTCCTGAGTT
>PVIC010035077.1:0-19234 GCA_004025085.1 Thryonomys swinderianus | reverse complement strand
GGTGTGGTGCCCACCAGCAATCAGTACAGCATACTACAGTGCCGGGCATGATGGTTCACATTTGTAATTCCAGCACTCGGGAGGCAGAGGCAGGAGGGTTGCTGTGAGTTCAAGGCTTGCCTGGGCTACATAGTGAGCTCAGAGGCAGCCTGAACTACAAAGCGAGACCCTGTCTCAAAAAAAAAAAAAAATTAAGCAGAATATTCAAACTGTTCAGCTGCAGGTCACCGGGTTTTGCTCAGTGAGAGGCACCCGGCCCATGTTACTCTCTCTTCCTCTCCTCCTTTTTGTAAAATAAGTAGTGCACCCTGCAGAAAAAAGCAGGCTAGGATTGAAACAGACACTGAATGTTTAAGTTTTTAAATTTTGTATTGCAGTAAAAACGCATCACGTGAACCCTTGCAAACTCCTCCCCTTTGAACACGCTTAGCCCGGATCCCGCCGCTCTGCGCAGGTCTTGGGGCGCTGTCCTGGCTGCAGCCGCCGCCTCGCGGAAACGCCGGCTCTGGGACAGGGGCTGGCGGCGGGGCGGGCCGTGGGGAGGCGGCCGTGGGGGAGGCGGCCGTGGGGGAGGCGGCAGGGCGCCCCTCCGCGGCGACGTCGGACCCCACGCACATGCCCGCCCAGCTCACTCGGGTGGGGGCGCTGGGGCCCGGGGGCTCTGCTCCGGCTCCTTCTTTCTTTCCTTTTTCTAATAAATTGAGTTTATCGGTACATTCTAAGAACACAGAATGATCACATGCCTCGTTGACAGTGTGTACTCGGGCATGATGTATCTTGATTTTTATTTTTTCTATTCCCTGCCCTCCCTGTAACCCTCCCACCATATACATAAGCTTTGTGCTTTCTCCTTTTTACCATGAATTTTTTTCTTTCCCTTCTTTGCTTTCCCTACCCCCATCCAGTTCCCTTTACCCTTTTTTCCTCCTATTTCACAATGCCGATCATACATTCTGGATCTCATTTTCACCTTCCGTTTCTCACACTAGAGAAATGATATGGCATTTACACATCTGTGTCCTATTTATTTCATGTATGAGCATGTCCTCAAGGTACATCCATTTGAGTATAAATGACTCTAATCTGTCATTCTTTATGGCAGAGTAATACTCCTTTTTTTGAGACAGGGTCTCGCTTTGTAGTTCAGGCTGGCCCTGAGCTCACTATGGAGCCCAGGCAAGCCTTGAACTCAGCGATCCTCCTGTCTCTGCCTTCCAAGTGCTGGGATGACAGGCGTGAGCCACCACGCCTGGCACTGTGGTGTGTGGTATTGATGGCTGGTGGGCGTGAGTCACCAGGCCCAGCATTGTCTGTGGTCACTGGGATCGAATTCAGGAACTTGCGCTTGTGAGGCAGGCGCCGGAACCACAGCTAAATCTCTGGCCCTTTTTTAAAATTTTTTGGGAGACAGGGTCTCCCTCTGTGGTTCAGGCTGGCCCTGAGCTCACTATGCAGCCCAGACTCGTGGTGATTTTTGTGCCTCAACTGCCCGAGTGCTACCATCAGGCCCAGGAAAAATACTTTTAAAGGCTGGGGATGGAGGATATAGCTCAGGGTAAAGGTCCGTGGTTCAGGCCCTAGTAGTGCAATATAGATGATCCCCTCCTCCTAAAGCAAGAGAAGCACTGGATTTGAATTCAAGACCTTTGAGTGGTTTATTGGTCTGTCACCAAACTGTTTCTTCCTCATCTGCTTCCAAGCTCTTGTCATGGCGTGTAGATAGTTAACTGTTATGTAGGTGGGTTTGATTTGTAAAAGGACTGACTGGCCCAGGCCCTGCCCAGAAGGCAGGAGGAACGCTGAGGGCTACCGTGGCCCAGAGGGGGCCGCGGCGGCGGGTGCTGGGACCTCGCGTGGCGCTTGCAGAACCGCCGGCGAGTGGGTAGAAGACAGATCCGGTCCTCGCGTTGAGTCCCGTCTTGTATTCTTTTGCCTGGGCTTTTTCAACAGCTTGAAAAACTCAAAACCAAAACAAGGCCGCGCGGGCGTTCTTCATCTGTAACCACCGGGTGCCCAGCAAGGTTCACTGTGACGGGACGCAGCGGCGCTCCGAGGCCTGCGCGGGGTCCGGGGCGCCCGGAGCTTTGGTGCGGACGCGCACACAAAGCCTCCGAAAGTGCTGAAGAGGAAGAGGACCCCCTCTGTCACGTCACGTGGCATTGCCCTGTGCGGCGAGCTGCTGCCATGGAAACCGGCCCGTCCCGCCCGCCGCCTACAGGTTCCTGTGTCCACACCCCCGCGGATCTGTGCCGCGCGCGGGGCCGGTGAGAGGCTTCGCTCTGCTGCGCCGTGTGCCCGGAGCCGGCCAGCGCGGTCCCGGCGCGTCCGGGCGCAGACGCGGGGCTCGGGCGGCGGGCAGCAGCGCGGGAGGGCCGGGCCACCGCGCCGGGCGCGCATGGGCTCGCCGCTGGCCCAGGACGGCCAGCAGGGCGCGCCCTGCTCGGCCCTCGGCCTCGGGGGCGCCTGTCGCGGGAGGCGAGCTGCGCCCCTGGGTGGGCGGTGCAGCCCGAGGCGGGACCCCGAGCGCCCCAGGCCCGGCCCTGCCCGGCCGAGCGTCCAGTGGGCCGGCGACGCGGCCGGGGCCTCCGGAACCGGCCACGTCAAAGCGCTGCTTAGGACAGACCCACTTTCTTAAGAATAAAGAAAATGGGGCCAGGGCTGGTGGCTCAGGGCTGTCATCCCTGCACTCGGGAGGCAGAGGCAGGAGGATTGCTGAGTTCCAGGCTTGCCTGGGCTACATAGTGAGCTAAGAGCCAGCCTGAACTACAAAGCAAGACCTTGCCTCAGAAATGAAAAATAAAAATAGCTTTGAGTTGGGCCAGAGGGTTAGCTCAGTGGTTCCGGTGCCTGCCTCGCAAGCGCAAGGTCCTGAGTTCGATCCCCGGTAACCACATAGAATGCTGGGCGTGGAGACTCACGTCCACCAACAATCGACACCGCATACAATAATGACGGACATGTCACGCCTGTCATCCCAGCACCCGGGAGGCAGAGACAGCAGGATTGCTGAGTTCGCGGCGGCTTGCCTGGGCTCCATAGTGAGCTCAGGGCCAGCCTGAACTACAAAGTGAGACCCTGTCTCCAAAAAAAAAAAATAGCTTTGAGTTGGTTCTTCCTTGGATTCAAGTGGACTCACTAAAACGTTGCATGCTTATCACTTTCCACACAGAGGCAGAGCAGTTTCAGAGAGACGCCCGGGAGAAAGGAGCATTGCTTCAGCCGGCGAGTGGAGTAAGGTGGAAACAGACGTGGCATCCATGCCCGAGGCCCTTGAACACCATCATTTTTAAAAACAGCCGAAACGCCATGATTTCCTGAAGCTGTGTCTCATGGCACCGCCCGGGGTCTGCATGGAAACTGTGGTCAGTGCTAAGCAAGGTCAGGCAGAGGTCATTCGCGTCTGCATGGAGATGAAAGTGAGAGTTGCACAATTTTTATTCCTTTTGAAGAAGTTCTGGTAGGTAATTAGCAAAGATTAGAAGGCAGAGCTATTCCCCTATATTGTCTATTCAAGCTCACTCTGAATATTTTCTTTTTTTCCAGCAGGAGTTTGCTTTTCAAGCCAACTAGCTTGTTAAAAGGGTGAATACAAAACCAGTTTCCAGTAATGAACATAAGAGCTTGCGTGCTGGAGGGGCCCCCGAGGCCTCGCCATCCACTCCCTTTGGTTACAATGAGGTTTGAAATCAAAAGAAGTTAACGTGTAAGAACCAATTTCTACGCACGCCACCAAAGATTTCAACTTCACGGTTTTTTAAAATGAAGTTTCTCCAAACTTTGGAGCTTATTGTGACTTGAGTCATTTAAAAACCCCCCCACACACTGCTTGTCATCTGTTGAACGACTTCTTAAATCATTGAATCAATAAATTGATTTCTTGTAAAGTTTGTGCTTTGTATTGAGCGTTCCACTGTTATTTTAGAGCTGGAGTTAAAGATTCAGCTTTCGTAATTTCTTGGCGAAACGCCCCAGCAAACGCTGCCCCAGGCGCTAGCCCTCTGTCTGACAGGGAGAAGTTCAGAAGACAGAGCTCAGTCTGTGACAAATCACCACGGCAAGAGGGGCTGGAAAACAACACAGACGACATATGAAAATTAGATACTTTATTAATAGCTTAAGCACAAGAACAGTTATCTTGTTCTTCAAGACTTAAATGCATACCAGAATAAACTCTGTAGAATATACAAAAAATACATAATTTTCCCATGAAATTTTTCTTTATAATAAATAGAAGGGAACACGTGTGTGGCTGGTCCCGGTAATTCTCCGTGTCTGCTCGTGTTTTGGGACTTTTTTTTTTAATCTCTTGAAAGAATGGAGAGTTCCTCCCCCCTAAAAGGTCGAGATAAATAATGCATGAAGCAGCCCTCCCTCCTGATTTTTCCCGGTTCCTCCACATTTTTCCTTTTGATAGAGAGTCCAGCCTGAATTTCCACGCTCGCTTTCAGTCGTCACAAAGCCTACAAATTATGCGATGACTTCTAACCCGACCCTCTCACAGACCAAGTTTTCCCCCTGTAAATCTCGAGGCAGATGGCCCAGTGGGGAGGGCGGGGCGGGGCGGGACAATGGGCATTGTGACGAATCTGGGGAAGGGACCAAGTGCGCGTCACGGAGGAAAGTTTGGCTTGACAGGGGAGGTTCCCACGCCCGCGGCCGCGGGAACCGCCCAGCTGCCGCCTGCGACCGGCGACGCCAGCACCTCTGTCGGCAGCGGCGAGCGGGCCCGAGGCCGGCCCGGGGCTCCCGCGCGGCGGCACGGAGGGCGCTACGGCCCGCTGCGGTCCCCGGCCAGCGGCAGGCGAGGCGCTGGGCGGCGCTGGGCGGCGGGCGGCGGCGGCCAGTAGTCCAGGTCGGACCCGGCCGGGCTCCCGGGAGACAAGGTGCCGCTGCGCGGCGAGGCGGCGCTGGAGGACGGCGCGGGCGACGGCGCGGGGCTGGCGCAGCCCCAGGCGGGGGCGGGCGACGGGCTGTCCGCGCCGCCGGGAGCGGGAGCGGGAGCGGGAGCGGCGCCCGCGGGCTCGGGGAACAGCGCCCCCGGCAGCCCGGCGCCGCAGTGCTCGGCCAGGCGCAGCGTCTCGGTGAGCGCCCAGATGTAGTTGTGCGCGAAGCGCAGCGTCTCGATCTTGGTGAGCTTGGCGTCCTCCGGGAAGGTGGGCAGCACCTCGCGCAGCGCGTCCAGCGCCGCGTTCAGGTTGTGCATGCGGTTGCGCTCGCGGTTGTTGGCCTTCAGCCTGCGCGTCCTCTTGATGCGCTGCGCCGTCTCGGCCGTCTTGGGGCCCCGCGAGGCCGCCCGGGCGCGCGAGGGGCGCCGCTTGCAGTCGAGCCCCAGCCCCGGAATCCGCGCCGGCCCGCGGCCCCCGGCCCCCGCCGCCCTCGGCCCGGCCCCGCCGCGCGCGCCCCGCTCCTCGTCCTCGTCCTCCTCGGCGCTGGACGACAGCGGGGTCAGGGCGGCCGAGGCTGGAGAGGCGGCGCCCAGCAGCACCAGCACGTCCTCCTCCTCCTTCAGCTCCAGGGTCTCGGCCTTAACGAACATCCTGCGGAGGACAGCGGGGCGGGCCGGGACCCGCGTGAGAGTCCGGGCCAGGGAACCGGTACCGCGCTCCGCGCCGGGCTCGGTGGCCGGCTTGGCGCGGGGAGGCTGCGGGGCGAGGCCGGACTGCGGCGGGAGACCCACCTGGCGCGCTCGTCCCGCGGCCCGGCGCTGCAGCGCGGCTCCGCAGGGCACCCGGGAGCCCAGGGGCGGGCGCGCCCCGAGTCGTGTGCGGCGGTGGCGCTGTGCGTCTGTCCGTCGCTCGGCCCCGGCTCCCGGCACGCGACTCCGGGCTCTCCAGTTAACGCGAAGCTGCTTGTGGTTCAGTGGCTGCGTGTCTGGCACACGACTCTCCTTAAAACCCTTTATATACCTCCCAGAAAACAATCGGCTCTGCCCCCGGGCTCCCACCCTCTCCCCGCCGCCGCGTCCCGGCCCCCGGCCCCCGCCGCCCCTCCCGACCGATTCTTTTCATTGCATTATCATCATTCATTTCTGTCTCTGTCTGCCCCTTCCCCCTCCGCGGTCCCTGCCATCCATCCTTCCTCCGTCCTCCTCCCGGCACCGCCCGCCCCTCCCCTTTATTCATCAGCATAAAATAGTTCCGAAGCTCTGCCTGCCGCTCGGGGCTGCGCCCCGGCCACGGAGCTGCCGGCGCTCGGCTCAGGCTGCGGCGCGGTGGCCGCCGCCGCCCTTTGTGATTGGCGGCTCGCGCTCGGCTGGAGCGTGCCGCTAATTTATTAATGAATGGGGTCGCGAGGCGCAGCTGGCCAATCAGCGCGCGCGGGCTCCGGGAGGCCTGCGAGCCACGCGCGGCCGAGCCCCTGCCTTTCAGCGGCTCATTAGGGGCCCGGGCGCGGGGGCGGGGGCGGGGGCGCGGGCACCCGGGGGCGCGGGGCGCGGGGACCCGGCTGCAGCCCCCGCCCCGCCGGGCGCGCACCGCGCCTCTGGCTGGGAGGAGAGCGGGCCCGGGAACTAGTTAGTGGGTCGGCACCCTGGGTAGCGGTGAGCCCGGTGGGGCTGGCGGAGACGTTTGGCGCGGCCGCTTGGGGCTGCGTCAGGCCGGGCACGACCCGGAGGGCGCGTCCATTGGGCGGCGGAGGCAGGGAACGTGGCGCGGGCGCGGGGACGCTCCCGGAGTGCGGGACCAGGGCGCCGGCCCTGCCCCGCGCCGACGCAGGTTTTGCGGGGACGTGGCCGGTGCCAACCCAGATGAGAAAGCGTCGGGCAGTGTGGAGGCGTCCTGCGCGGGGGCAGCGATCCAGGGGCCGCACTGGCATTTCTGTGACCTCCGCTGCGCTCCGCGCGGGGGCGCCGAGGGGACGCGGGCCGCCCGCCGGATTCTGCCGCCTTCCGGGGACAGTGCGACTGCCTGACTTGGGAAGCGCGTGCTCCGCTTCGCCGGTCGGGCGCCTCTCCCCGCGCTCACGCCCGCCCCGCCGCGGCTGCGCCTTCCAGGTGGACCCGAGCCGGGGGTTCGCGCCCGTGCCAGAGTCGCGCGAGGGGCGGGGAGGGACCCGAGGGAGGCGCGGAGCATCCCGGGCCTGTCTGAGGATCCTGGTGAGCGAGGGGGCAGTGCAGTGTCCAGAGAGGCAAGAAAAAGAAAACATCCTTCTCCAGGACGCTGTCGTCCTGTCTGTAGGAATTAGAAGTAAGTTGCACTTTAGAAGCCGGAAGTGGGCGGCTAGAGTGTGAGGCCTCTTAACTTGCTCAAGACTTCCGAAGGCGCCGAGGGAAGAAAGGAAATGAGCTCTCCAACTTCAAGACTTCCCTGTCTTTAAATGTTTTTAAAACCATCTCTTTTCTCTCTGCAAAGCAAACTTCCCAAATTCAAACGCATTATTTTCCCAGCCCCACCCCCAGCCTTTCGGAAGAGCTTGATTTCACTGGTTCCAAGCACCAGAATGGAAAAGGAATCAGAACTTCATACGCGAGTTTACTCGAGAAGATCGGTCAGTAATAAAAGACCTCGAGAGTTCCTCGATTTAGCCGCCTGTACGCCAGCACTTTTCACCGTGCGTTTGAAATGGTTTTGTTTGTACGCCTTTGCGATAGAGCTAGCATTGCTTTTAGAGGCAATGGCCACTGAGATCAAATAAGCAAATAGTCTTCTCTGAAGTCCCCCGAACAGGAATCCCAGCGGAGCGGTGGCCTGACGGACAGGGACACGTGGGAGCGGCTGTGAGCGGCTGTGAGCTTGAATGGATACAAGCTGAGAAGGCCGGGTCTGGGGAGGCGCCCAGAGACCGCTGACCCGAAAGAACGGGCGGGGGGGGGGGGCCGTGGCGCGCCGGCCTTGGATACCTGCCTCTCTCGCGGAGAGACAGCCCAGCAGGGGACGTCCCGAAGACAAAGGGAGGGAGGCTGTTTTCGCTCAGAGGAGACGTAGCTGGGAGACAGGTTGCGCGCTGGGGCCGGTGGGGGTCCTTTCAGAGACGCTTGGGGCGGCTGGGCAGAGGGTCAGGCGGCAGGGCCCGGCACCCTCAAGCGGCTCCAAATAGCAGACATCAAACCGGGCTCGACCCCCGCGGTGACTACCGGCCGGGCTGACTCCTCAGTCTTCGTCCTCCTCCAGGATCTTAGGACTCACCGGACGGACGGCACTCGGCAGGGGATCACCGCCCCGCGCGCTGCGAGCTCACGACCCACGCGGAAGTGTGTCCCGCGCAGATGTGGGGGATCGGGAACAGCACTAAGATCACCGGCACGTTCCCCGGCCAGGACGTTTCCCGGGGAGAGAAAGTCCCCCGCACTGCTGGGGGACGGGGGGGGGGGGGGTTGTGCGCATGTGATGTCACACACTCGTTCACACCGACATGTCTGCCACGGTCGAATTTTATTCTTATCACAGAATTTTATTCTGGACCTCTGCTGCGGCAGCATGACGCAGAGTCATGTTTACGATTTGTCCATGTCACCTTGGAACTCGAGTTTCGGCCGTTTCCACTTCTGGAAATAGGTCTCCCGGAAAGTCACTCGAGGAAGAAGAACCGGGCGCAAAGACGAGCCAGCAAACACTCGCCCCTGAAGCCGCCGTTCCGCTCAGCTGCCTAGGACAGCGAGTGTGTTTGTTCAGCGTTTTGCTCAGTTTTGCTAAGGAGGAAAAAAAGGAATTTCGATTTGCCAAGACGTGACCAATGCCAAATACCCTCAGCTCGCCGCCTGCAGCCGTCCTTTAAACACATTCAAGAGGAGGCGCTTGTGTGGTCCCAGGACTGTCGGGGCGGGGGCGGCGTGTCCGCGCCTGAACTGTCCGGAGGGGTCACGCCGCGCGTCCGCGGCCCCCCAGCGTGCGATCCTGCTGCACGAGAACAAAGGCTCCGGGCGGGCGGCTGTCGGGAAACGGGGACACAATGATTTAAACCCATGCCGGCCCGGAGAGAAAGGGGCCGGTTCGTGTAGCGAGGGAGGCTCGAGGGCGGGGAGGGCGGGGCGGGAGCTTTAGAAAGTCTTTGTTGCTTCTAAGAAGCTTGAACTCTGGGGCCCCGCGGCCCGAAGTGTAGGGCCGGCGCGCTGCGAGGCCACAGGCTGCGTCCGACCGCACAGGTGGCGAGGCGCGCAGAAGTCCCGGCGCCGCCCTCGCGCTGCGGAGGGACGGGGCGGCCCGGCGCCACCAGGGGCCCAGCGAGGGCGCAGAGCCGCCGGCCGGGCGTCCCCCGCGCGTCCCGGCCCCGCGCGGGGCTCAGCGGCGCACGACGCGCTCCTCGCGGCCCCAGGCGGCGCGTGAGTTCGGGCCGGGGAGGCGTCGGCCGGGGCGGCCCGAGGAAGGGCGGAGGCCCGCTCTCCACCCGCGCCGCGTCCCCGCACCCGGGGAGGCCCCGCCGCGCCACCCTCCCACGGGAGACAGCGGGCCCGACCTCGCCGCGCCGGGGCCTGGGCCAGGGGACGCCGCCGGCCCGGGACGGAGCGCTAATCGCCGAACCAGGGGACAAACACGATTAGCCCCGGCCCGGAGCCCGAGTCAGAAAGTCCCATAGACCTCCGGAGGTTAATCCGCGCCGTAATCCTCCCTGTGGCGTGTCGGGACGCGCGGCCACAAGAGTTGTTTTGTTATTTATATTGGCGTTTAATAAAACCGAGCCCGCGCTGAAAGGCCGCCCCTCTCCGACCGTAATTAATTCCCTATTCTGTGACCCGATTGTCCGGCGGCGGCGGCCGCGCGCCCGGCCCTCGTGCGCCCACCGCGGCGGGCGCGGCCTTTTGATGCCATTCAAGGGGCCCCGGGGCTCCCCGGGCCCTCGCGGCCCTTTCTTCCTCGGCTCCTGAAGAGCGGCCGAGAGGGCCGCCGCCGCCGCCGCCGCCGCCGCAGGGTTCAGCGGTCCGGTGAAAGGGCCTTCGGGGCCTGGGCCGTGCCCTGCCCGCGCCCGCGAAGGGGCGCCCGCCCTGGCTCTCCCCCGACGGGGCGCGCGCTGCGGCTTCTCGCTGCTGCGCATCGTTAACACGGGGAGTCGGCGGCCTGAGAAGCCGGACGAGCCGAGCTCTGCGCTGCATCGTCTTGGGGATGACAGCAGCGCGGGACTTGAATTTATTCACGGAGCCGCCTCCGGCCTGCGCCTGCGGGTACCTCCGGGGCCAGCGCCGGCCCCCGTTTGAGCGGAGAACAGCGGCGCCTGCCTGTCACCGCAGCGCTCAGGAGGCCGAGGCAAGCGCATCGCCGAGAGCGAGCCCGCCGGCTGCACCGCGTAGGAGGCCCCTGCCCGGTGTTTATATTCCGGGAAACGATTCCGTGCCGGAGAGAATGATGTACTGCGAGGGGCGGGGCAGAGCCTGCAGTTCGCTTTCAGAGACTCCAAGAGCTGTTTCGTTTTCCTGAGACAGGGTCTCGCCCTGGGCCCAGGCTGGCCTCGAACTCAAGCCGCCGGCCGGCCGGCCGCGCTAGTCCCGGAAACAATCCCGAGTTCCGCGGCGGGGGGCTCGAGACGAGGAGGGCGGAGCGTGCGGAGGAGCCGGCTCTCGGGCGGGCGGCGGGGGGCGCTCGCGGGCCGCGATCGGTCTGAGGCTTCCTCCGGCGGCGGGACGCGCGGGCCACCGACAGCGCCTCCGCCGGCCGAGGGCGCTTGGGCCGGCTCGGTCCTGCTGCTGCGGCGCGGAACGGTTGCGGACAGACCGACCGCCGTGGAGGGTTGGAGGCCGGGCGTCGCGTCCGCGGCGAGTTAAAGGCGCTTTCGCCCCCGCGCGCCCTGCCCTGTCCCTGGCGGCCGCGGAGCCACCCGGGTCTGCCTTCCTGCCCAGTCTCGCCCGGGCGCCTGTCCTTCCGGCCTGGCTCGGGGTCACATCTGAGATGTCCTCCAGAAGTCCCGTGCGTGGCTGGCCCTAGCGATGGGCTCGAGGCTGACCGTGCCGTCAGGACCTGGGTCCGGTTCCGGCGCGCCCTGGAGCTGTGGCCGGGAGCATCTGGCCCTGCCTGTCCCCTCCCATCCCCGGCCCTGCTTCCCGGCCGCCCTGAGGTGGACAGCAGCCTGTGCCAGGTCCTCCACTGCGCCATGCCTGCCTCGGAGGGAGCCAGCTCTGACCGCACCCTCTGAAAACTGAAGGCCAAGTTCTGCCCAGCGGTAAACCCATATCCACACCTCATAGCCTGCGTGAAGGAACCTCAGAACGGAAGAGACGAAGTTCCTGGGGGCATCACGGCCATGTCAGTTCTGTTTATCCTGAGGCTGCACATCCTGGGGGTGGGCATGGAGCCCGCTCTCCTGACGCCAGCCCGGCCCAGGGTTCTCCTCGAGGGGGCGGGACTGCCCGCTTTGGCCCTTGGGTGACGGGGAATCGGCCCCGCACCCTGCCTTGAATGGACAGCACGCTGTCAGCCTGGGCCCGGGGCCGGAGCGCCCGGCGGGGAGGCGCTGGGCCCAGTCACCGCGGAGCAGTTCTGCCCAGGCGGCCACCGGGCCACCGTAGCAGCCATAGGATGTAAGGCAGTGACTCAGAGACTAAGGAGAAGGCGTTGGAATGTCAACCTAACAGCCTTTCCGGACAAAAGGAATCCAAAGTCTTGTAGAGAATTTGGTCTGTAACTTTATAATCCAGTCATGCTAATGTGCACCAAAAACACAATTTGAACTAAACAGGCATTTCACTCACGAGTTATTACAAAGCAGGCACTTCAAATCAGTGTTAATCTAATGTTTTTAAAGCAATTACTTAATTTCAAGGTCCCATATTGTCGAGTAAACCACCAATTTCCAGTTTATTCTTATTTAATGTAAAAAATCTAATTAGTATACAGCCATTTCACAGCTGTCTTTAAATCATTTTCTATCTTTAAATTAAAAGATAGTCAAGAGCATCTACCATTTGGCTCTGGCATCTCTAAATCAAGTGTTCTTTTTGTCCTAATATACAGAAGCCATATCTAAAGTTAGGTTTTATTTTGAAGTATTAACCTGAGCTTCATAACCTTGGATTTAACTTGCAGTTTTTTTCAAATAACCCAAATGCAGCTAAGGACAGGTGTTGGCTACAGACGAATGGCGAGCACAAAACACATGTATTACTTTTAACCTAATTTGAATCATTACAGGAATCACAAGACTCACAGCGGCACATGGTGTAATTCCAGCACTTGGGAGCCGAAGGCTCCTAGAATCACTAACTGCTAAACTCCTAGACTCACTAGTTTAAGGCCAGTCTGAACTACGTAAGACCTAACTCAGTATGTAGTTAATAAACACTGGGAAGGGGAGGTGTGTGGTTCAGTACCTAGCACTGAAAACTAGAAGATGAAAAAAACAACAAAAAATTTAAAAAGCAAAACAAATTTTAAATCACTTTCTTGCATTAAACAGTACACTGGATCTTTTCATGGCCAAGTGTCAGTTTTCAAAGAGCCTTTTCCCAGGCCTGAGATGTAGCTCGGTGCTGCTGCCCCTGGCTGACAACCCGAGGTCCAGAGTTAGATCCCCAGAACCAAAGCGCCCTTTTCTCTAGCAAAAAGCAAATCTGTTGTATGGACTGTGCAAACACATTTTTTTCTTTGAGCCAGGGTCTCGCGTTGTAGTTCAGGCTGGCCCTGAACTCACTATGGAGCCCAGGCAAGCCACCGCAAACTCAGCAATCCTCCTGCCTCTGCCTCCCGAGGGCCAGGATGACAGGCGTGAGCCCCCACGCCCGGCACTGTGGTGTGCGGTACTGATTGCTGGTGGGCGTGAGTCACCACGCATGACTGGCATTGTGGTGTGTGGATACTGGGGACCAAACTCAGGACCTTGCGCTTGCGAGGCAGGTGCTGGAACCACTGAGTCACACCCCCCCCCCGCCCATTTTCTGAACAGAACTGGGGATCGAGCCTGTGCCCTGGGGCTAGGAGACAAGCACTTTGTTCCAGAAGTCCGGCAGCACTCTTGAGTGTCCAAACAGACACAGCATCAGACACACGAAGGTTCAAAAGAGATGCAAGCATGTACTCATAAAAATACAAACGTAAAAGCGGACTTCTCGTCTACACACTCTTCTTGAAAAAGCAAAATGACGTGAAATCTAACGCCGGTGGCCAGGAGGAGACTGAAAATTAAGAACGAGGACGAGGGAGGTTCAGGGCCAAAGCTCAAGAGTCCAGGTTAAACCTCAGAGGCTGGTCCAGCCCGCGCCTCCTCGGGAGGCTGGTCCAGCTCCTCCTCCCCGGAAACCCCTCCTCGCTGGAAGGTCCTTCTAGCCGGAAGTGGTATCAGGCAACAGGGCCCGCGGCTGTGCCCACGACAGCTTTGAGACAAGCCACAGGTTTTGTTTGGGATTTTGTTTTCTCCCTGTGTCATAAAGACCTAAACGGGTCATGTCTTCATTATGAAATAACTTAAGAATTTTCTGCATTTTAAAAATGAATATTGAGGGCTGCACGTAGTGGTATACACCTGGAATCCTGGCACTGGAAGGCTGAGGCAGGAGGACTGCCGAGAGCTCGAGCCCGGCCTGGGATACACAGTGAGTTCAAGGCCATCTTGGACTACAAAAAGAGGCCCTGCCGAGGGCCAGAGGGTTAGCTCAGTGGTTCTGGCGCCTGCCTCGCAAGCGCAAGGTCCATGAGTTCGACCCCCGGTAACCACACAGAATGCTGGGCGTGGAGACTCACGCCCACCAACAATCAACGCCGCATACCACAATGCCGGGCGTGGTGGCTCACGCCTGTCATCCCAGCACTCGGGAGGCAGAGGCACGAGGGTTGCTGAGTTCGCGGCGGCTTGCCTGGGCACCATAGTGAGCTCAGGGCCAGCCTGAACTACAAAGCGAGACCCTGTCTCAAAAAGCAAAAAAAAAAAAAAAAAAAAAGAGGCCCTGCCGAAAAGAAAGGAGAAGAGAAGAAACAGAGAATAACAATTGAATGATAAGAGAATAACAATTGAATGGATTTCTTTCTTCTTTAATGACAAATACTTTATTACTTATAACCAGACCTGCACCATTTTTTTCCATCTGGGATGTGTAAGTTTTTTCATTGGCAATGTCAAAAAATCAGTAATGGACTGAAGCAACTTAAAACTTCCCAGACTCAGGATTTAGCTCAGTCGCCTGCCTTTGACTTCTGGTGTAGAGGTAGGGGGTGTCCTGAGATACACAGAGGCTAAATATCTGGAGAATGACTACATTTTGGGGCCGGGAATTTAGCTCAGTGGTTCAGGCGCCTTCCCCACAAGTGAAAGGCCTCAGTTCCATCCCCAGTAACAAAACAAACAAAACTTACCTTTATGTAGAGAGAGTATAAAACAGAAGATGGAATATTATGTTAAAGATTTTCTCTGGGTAGTGAATTTGAAGGTAATTTTGTTTGGGTTTTCCGTATCTTGCAAAATTTTTAGACTATATTACTTTCATAGGAAAAGTTTTGATCCACATACACAATACACAGCAATGGCCACAAATGAGTGACTGCACAGGGAAGGCCCCAGATGGAAACCAACCAACAGGCCCCCCCCCGCGCGCAGCCCCGCTCGTTCCTCTAACGGTGTCCGGGAGCACTGACTGCGCGCGCAGCCCCGTTCGTTCCTCCAACGGTGTCCGGGAGCACTGACCGCGCGCGCGGCCCCGCTCTTCTAACGGTGTCCAGGACCATTGAGCGCCAAGCACGCGCTGGGCGCCGCCCGCAGCCAGGCATGGGCACCACTAACTCCAGGCAACTTCAGTGTTTCCTTCTCTTTTATACTTTTCAGGTTTCACTGTGAATGCGTTTACTTCAAAGATGGTGGGGGAGTATATTCTAAAATATTGTGATGCACTTATAGTTTGGGAACTGTGTGTCTGTTTTCACAGATGAGCTTTTGTGACAGTCGCACACTTTTTTTTGTTTTTGTTCTTTTGAGCTCAGACTGGCCTCAAACTCACAGAATGCTCCTGCCTCAGCCTTCCGAGTGTTGGAATTACAGGCATGTGCCACCACATACAGCTCTTGCTGGTCACGTACTTTTAAGGCCTTCGTTTAGCCAGGGGTGGCGGCACCTGTCTGTGAATCCAAGCACTTGGGAGCCGGAGGCAAGAAGGCTGCAGCTGAGTTCAAAGCCTGGACGACGTAGCAAGAACCAGGCTCAAAATTCCAAAATAAATAAGTAAATTAATGGCACACCGTTACTCCCTGGGAAGGTTTCTCCTGGCTCTTGTAAAATTCTCTTGCAAACAACACATCTTCCTATCTTAATATAAGGAAACGCATACTCTACTGAAGAGCCAGTTTTAAGATGCATTTATTTAGTCATTATTTAAATATCGGGTTGGGCCAGGGATGTAGCTCAGTGGCACTGCCTGGCGAGCACAAGGTCCTGAGTCTGGTCCCCGGTACCCAGGAGAGAGTATCATTGGATGAAGGTTTTCTTCCTACACCAAGGGTTTTGGAGCAATTAAAAACATTCTTAAAACACAATGTAAAGTAAATCCGAATTCACGTAAGTCAGTTCCTAGGCCACGTCCTCTGCTGACCGAGGGTTCTGGTTTCCGCTCCTCTGGCCCTCTCCGGCTGCCCTCTCCGTGTACTCTCCGAGGAGACGGTCCAGCCGGGGCTCGCAGCGGCCGGCCTGCCGCAGCCCGTCTTCCCGCCCTGGGAGGGCACCGGCCTGAGACACCGGCCTCGCGCCGCGCGGGCCCCCACGTCATCACGTGGCCCCTCCCCGAGCCGCCCGTCGGCCCGACCGCGCGCGCTCCGGCCCGTGTCTCCAGCTCACCCGCACAGTGCTGGATCACGCGGCCCCACAGCCCGTTCCTCCTCAGACAGGCCAGGCTGCCCACAATCAGCAGGTGCCGCCGGCCTCTGGTCAGGGCCACGTTCACTCGCGCTTCTGAGTCCAGGAAGCCTACGTGTCTCGTCCTGACGCAGGACAGAATGATGACCTCCTTTTCTGCCCCCTGGAAAGCGTCCACCGTGGACACCTGCACGCGTTTCAAATCCGGGTGGCCGAAGTCCGTCGCACTGAGGGAGTGACAGAGCTGCGGGCGAGAGGACGGGGTCGGCAGCGCCCCCGTGTGGGGAGCCTGGGCCTTGACCCCCGCGCGGCCCCACCGGCACCAGCGACAGGATCACCGGCCCTGGCGGCTGGCGGCTCGCGCGCGGGCGAGGCCGCTCCCAGGTCACACGCAGCCAGGGGACGATGTTATTTGTGAAATAAAATCAACAGTGATGATTCAGTAATTTCAGGGATAGTTAGTAATTTCTCCACTGCTTTTAGGATTGCTAACTTACAGCTGATAAATAAGCTAACAATAAAAAACTACTAAAAGAACAAAGAAAACTGCTTAGAAGTGACTGGTTTAGATGTATATTAGTATCTGGTATCCATCCTTGACTTGCTGATAGAAAGTAATAAAAATGAAAGAACATTTTAGAGAACAGATTCAATCCCATCTGTCCCCAAACATAAAGCATACACCATATTTCTTCCTTCTAATTTATTTACTTGCATTTTTGCTGCAACAGCTGTAAACCGAATTTAATTAAACCTTGTTAGCTTTCTATTTAATTATGCAGAAAAAAACAGACTAGAAAAAAAAGGTTCTTTTT
Source organism: Thryonomys swinderianus (assembly GCA_004025085.1). Lineage (NCBI taxonomy): Eukaryota > Metazoa > Chordata > Mammalia > Rodentia > Thryonomyidae > Thryonomys > Thryonomys swinderianus. The sequence continues at coordinate 2,726 of PVIC010035077.1, read as the reverse complement.
TAGTAACATATAGTCCTAAAAGTTTTTCAAGCACCAAACCAAACTACTATGAATGTCATATCAAACACTGCAATCTATAATTTAATATGTGAAAATGTCTTAATCTGGAATGCAAACCTTGTACATCTGTGATCTGTATAACGTTATCACCCCAATCTCAGAGCCTGCAATGCCACTTGCGATCAGTGATTGAATCAGCTTGAGTGTAAAGGCAGCTTCGGCCACATTATGAAAGCTGTTATCTCTTTCAATCTGGAATGAAAACAGACCCTAAATTATATTTCCCAGAAAGGCTACAGAAGTAGCCAAGTAAATTCATTCAAACAACAACAGTAATTTTAAACAGGACACCACGCCACACTGGCGCCCATAATACTGATGTCATCACCTGTTCCTGGCCTGTGACATTGTAGAAGCACAGGGTGGGCAGCCACGGAAGTAAAGGCGCCCTCTCCGCCTCTGACACACCGTCCCTCAGGCCCCCTCCGTAGAACAGGTCGTTAGCAACAGCACTGATGGCGGGGTGACAGCGGTACTGGGTTCTCAGCAGGATGGGCTTGTGACCCTACGAGAGTTACATACAGAAAAGTAAACAACTAAAACATACCTTTTTTCTCTAGAAAAATAATATATAAAAACATTTAATTATTACTCTAAATTACAACCAAGATAAAATAGATGACAGATAAAACCATTTTGGGGCCAGAGATTTAGCTCAGCAGTTGTGGCGCCTGCCTAGCAAGGGCAAAGTCCCTGGTTCCATCCCCGGTAACCACATACAACAATACCGGCCGTGGTGACTCACGCCCACCGGCAATCAGTACCACACCACACAGTGCCCGGTGGTGGCTCACACCTGTCATCCCAGCACTCTGGAGGCAGAGGCAGGAGGATTGCTGAGTTCGAGGCTTGCCTGGGCTGCATGGTGAGCTCAGGGCCAGCCTGAACTACGAAGCGAGCCCCTGTCTCAAAAAATATATATATATTTCTTGTGACTTAATTCATTTCACATGGGTTTTCCTTCCTCTGTTCAAGTATTAAAAGGCCTTCTCAGGTACAATTTAAACTAGCAAAAATACAGTCTCTCTTGGCAAAAATTTTTAATAATTTTTAAATAATTTTTTAGTTTTATGACAAAAATCAGTAATAATTAATAGAGGTAAATATGGTATGCACACAATGAAATATTATTCAGACATAAGAAGGAATAAAGGGCCCAGAAGTAAACCTTCAAATAATGTCACCAAATGATTTTTGACAAGAATGCCAATACAGTTCAGCAGGGAAAGGATTTTCTTTTCAATACATTATGTTAATAAACTGGATGGTCAGCCAGGGATGTAGCTCAGTGGTTCCAGCATCTGCCTCACAAGCACAAGGTCCTGAGTTCGATCCCTGGTAGAATAGTGAATCTCAAAAACGTGCTGAATGAAAGAATCCAGACACAAAAAAGACGCATATTGTATGACTGCATTTATATGAAAACTCAGATCAGATAAATCCCTAGGCAGAATGCAAACTGGGATTTGGGGAGTCAGAGGGAAGGGGGCAGGAATGACTACTGGGGGGTTCAAGGTTTGATTTTGCAGGATCTAGGATGGAGACAGTGAGTCCACAGCACTATGAATGTACTAACCACCACCAAACCGTTCACTTCACATAACTACATTATTTGAATCTCACCTTAGTGGGTTTTTTTTTTTTTTTTTTTGAGACAGGGTCTCGCTTTGTAGTTCAGGCTGGCCCTGAGCTCACTATGTACTCCAGGCAGGCCTCAACCTCAGCAATCCTCCTGCCTCTGCCTCCCGAGTGCTGGATGACAGGCATGAGCCACCATACCCAGCATGTGGTGTGTGGTACTGATCGCTGGTGGGCATGAGTCACCATGCCTGGTACTGTTTGATGTGGTTACCGAGGATCAAACCATGGACCCTGTGCTTGCTAGGCAGGCGCTGGAACCACTGAGCTAAATCTCTGGCTCTCACCTCTGTTTAAAATATATTAGTAATTCATTTTAAGTGTCTAAAAATGTGAAAGAGCAGTGTATGGCTGACAGAAACATCACAGGCTTCCTAGCTTTTAAAGCAAAAGCAATATACTCCCTGCCCATTCCTGAAGTACTAAGAAAAAATCCTTTCCATAAAGCCCTGCTAAAACCACAGGACCCTAGTAATCCTTAAAATGAGTGCTGTCTAAACAAGTCGGATTGCTGAGTGTTTAAAAACAAAAATTACATTTTCTGGTATTTTCTCTCCTTACCACCCACATGGTGCGTAACCCACAAACCACACCGTGCGGGAACTTAGCCGCGCGTACCAGTAAGCAAAGCCGGTCGAAAAGAGTCTGTTCCAGCCCATTTTCATGAGACGCCTCAGAGCCTTGGATTGTAGGAGGCAGCTGTTTGGGGTCTCCCACAAGAATCAGCTTCTCACACTCAAACCTAAAATGAGAACTTCAGAAGTCAAGCAGTGAAAACAAGGACTTTCTTACTGATACCACTGATTACATTTCCCCAAACGTAGTCCAAGACTTCAGATTCCACAAAGTGTCCTGACTAACAAGGCAGGAAGCGCTGATGAAAATCATCCACATAACGTTTTTTGCATGAAACGCATTCAGTACTCCCTGCCTCTGCATGGAATTAGTATTTCACAGACTACACTTGGGGAACATTTATTTTTAGATCATTAAGTCTCTAGGAGAAGTTTCTAAACTGATTTAGGTTA
>PVIC010035076.1:5371-19343 GCA_004025085.1 Thryonomys swinderianus | reverse complement strand
GAGAGTACCTGGATTTCCAGGCTGGCACTAGCAAAATGTGGGCTTCCTTCTTAGTCAGAGCCTCAAGCCAAATCTTTCATTTTCTGTTTCCCGGCCCAGGGCCCGTGTGTGGTTTATGGGTTATGTCTGTGCCTTAGCCTTTTCATCTGAGATCTGCTGTGACAGGCAAACAAGCGTCTGCACAGGTCGGGCTGTGAGGCACAAACTGTACCTTTCTGTCTGCTCCTTCCTGTCTCCTCCCAAAATGTTTCCATGACAGTAACAGTGGAGAAGGTAAAGTTCTGAGCCCCGGAGACAGTGAAGAAAGGTAGCATCACGTGGCAGGCAGCTGCTTTACTACTCCTACCGCGTATAGTCTCCCGGCGTTTACTTTTCCTTGGCTGCCAACTGGCTGAACTTCGCAGAAGTCTAGCACTTGCTGCCATTATAGAGGACCCCCTCGCCCGCCCACGGACTTCCTTAATACTGACCTCAGTGGTAGTAGGCAGGGAGATGGAGGTGTCAGTCACTTGGCTGCGGGAGACCTTAGTAGAGGAGGAACAGAATAGAGACGCAGTGCGGGAAAAGATAATGGGCCAGTATGTGGGGCAAGGGGTGGGACTAAGAGGCTCAGCGCATCAGTTGGGGGAGGGGATACAGAGGACCGGGAGAAACGCAGCACTCGGTCGACCTCGTTGGTGGTGGGATGATGAATCGGCAAAGGGGCAGACCTCCTCCAGTGCGCATGCGCCCTGTGGTCCCTGGGACGGACCTTTTGTTGGGAAAGCAGGCGGGACTCTTTTAGACATTTAACATCCGCGCATGCGTGCGCAGCGTCCTGAGGCCGTGGGGGGGTATATTAATCTAAGAGGCGGGGTCGTCTAACCTGCCGCGCTGGCATTTTCTCCTGGAGAAGGAAAGAGTACGGCTGCTGAGAGCCCAGCCCAGCAATCCCGGTCTTCTGAGTCCTGAAGAAGGGAGGAAACAAGGGGGTTGGGGTTGGGGCCTGAGGCAAGGTGAGATTAGCCCTCAAATAGGACATTTACTCCCTGATGTGGTCCTTTCCCCCATTTTTTATCCTGATTCCTTTACCCAGGATTCTAAACTCCCTTCCACTGCCTGTACCCCGCTTTACATCTCCCACCTGACCCTTCCTGATTTAGAGCCCCTGTTTTCTGAACCTTTGTCCAGTCCCTCTCATTGTTCCTTACAAAATCCTCACAGATTTCTGGACCTTGGTCTGTACGGTTAAAAGCTCCTCTTCATTCAAATCCTCCATTCAACTTCCCAAATACAAATCCCAAACTCCTTCCCCCGCATTCAAAACTATTGGGTTTCCCCACTTCCCAATTGGAAGCTTTTCCCTGGCAGCCTCTCGACATTAAGAATCTCTATCCCGACCCCGTTCAGTTTTTCTGCTCCGACCCTTCCCGGTTCTCCACATCCCGGCACCTCATTTGCCCCCACAATCAAAACACGCACACGCACGCGCTGCGCCGCTAGGCCCCTGTCTTTCCCTTCCGTAGTGTAACGCCTAGCTCCTCTCCCACACCCCCTAGGCTGCGTTCTAGCCAGAGGGACCGGAGCCATGGCTCAGAAAATGGACTGTGGTGCTGGCCTGCTCGGCTTCCAGGTGAGATCTCTGCTCCCCACCCCATTTCCTTGACAGATAGTACCCCGCCCTCGAGGTACTTTGGTTGCCCGGTCGCCAGGATTTTGTCCTCTGTCATGCCTAGATTTTTTTAGGGAAGTCTCAGCGTTTATCCAAGGGGGGAGGGGTGTCTTTTCAGTCATCAGTCCCTGCTTGGAGAAAGAGGAGACCCTGTTAGTAGTTAGGGCAATTTGCCTAAAGAATGCGGGCCGATAAGGAACTTTTTTCCCACAGTCCCAACTGTGGAGCAGTCCTGTCGCCCCTTTCCCAACCTCCTGACTCCACCCTCCCTTTCTTCTGCGGCCCCATTTTGTAAGACGCCCCCTTCTCAACTCCACCTTGAGCCCTGAGTTTCCACAGCAAACCTCACTGGCTCTACCCTAAGCTCACTTCTCCTTCAGTGCCCGCACCCCGTTCCAGTGTGCCAGCTCCTCGCACTGCCTGGTCCCTGCACCTTCCCTCCTCCTCCATGAGGACGGTTTGTACCCACCCCGCCTCCCTTCGACCTTTGTCTGCCCCTTAGGTCTCTGGGTCCTGCTGTGTTTGCATCAGCTGCTGCCTGCAGCTCTCCTGCTGTGCTGTGCCCCTCTTGCTCTAGCTTCTGAGGCCCAGAGATTTATCCCCCACCTCCCCTGTATTTACAGACTGAGTCCTCTGTAGAAGACAGCACCTTACTTATGCAGACCTTGATGGAAGCGATCCAGATCTCAGAAGCTCCACCTACCAGCCAGGCCACAGCAGTTGCCAGTGGGCAGAATGCTAGTCCCGAGTGTTCCCAGCTCCCAGCTGCCAGTGAGATGGCTGATGTTCAGGTTTTAGCAGCTGCTGCAAGGCCTAAAACAGCTTTTAAAGCCCCGAATGCCACGCCAAAAGGCCCAAATGGTGTCTGTGATTTTTCTCAGGCACATAATGCCAAGTACATAACCAGTACCCAAACTAAGGCAGCCCGTAAGCCCCAGAATGTCTCTCCTAAGGGCCTAAATGCTGCCTATGATTTTTCCCAGGCAGCAGCCACAGGTGATTTGACTACTAGTAAGTGTGAGATGGCCTTATTTACAGCCCAGGATGTCACTACTAAGGTGGGCCGAAGTGCTGCCAGTAGTTTCTCTCGGTCTCCCAGTGCCAATGAGATGGTCACTGACCAGCCTAAAACTGCCTTCAAGGCTTGGAATGATACCACTAAGGTCCCTATAATTGATACCCAGACCCACAGTCAGAATGTAAACCGGGCCAAAATGGCCACTTCCCAGGCAGACACAGAGACCAAGCTGATTATCTCTGAACCTGACGGTGCAGCTGCGCAGACATCAGCAGATGGTTCCCTGGCTCAGAATTTGGAGTCCCGGACTATCATTCAGGGCAAGAGGACCCGCAAGGTAAGATCCCTGCTAACTTCATTTTTCTTTGGGTTCCCCCCTCATTTTTTTTCTAAATGAAACAAAAGTACCTATAACTACCTGTTTTCAGGTAGGCTATAGGGGGTCTTGAGGTGAATGCTTCTTTATCTTTGCTGAGTTCATAAACTGATGGGAAGACTATACTTGTACATAAATAATACACCTCTGTGTAATCCATTTTAAATTTTGGTAGCAGCCATCATGTGTTAGGTCTTGAGCTAGGTACACTTCACAAAGGTTTTGTTATTAAATCTTCTCACTTTTTAGGGATCATAATCTCAGTTTTACTAAGGGAAACTTAAGTTCCAGGAAGGTGAAGAGGAGAAGCCACAGACCCCACCCTTGGATTCTTCTTGGCCTGGTTTGGAGATGAAATTCCGGCCTGGAAGGCAGTGAAAGGCAAGGTCATGACTCAGGGTGACCAATGACCGGCAGGTCAGGCTGTTAGAACAAATGAGGGTTTAGGTGAGCTTCTGCAGTAGCATGGGTGAAGACAGAACCAACTGGTGACCTTGGACATTTCTTTTGTTTGATGTTGTAGATTAATAATTTGAATGTGGAAGAGAACAACAGTGGTGATCAGAGGCGGGCCCCATTGGTTCCTGGGACCTGGAGGTCTGCACCAGTTCCAGTGACCCCTCAGAACCCACCTGGGCCACCCCCAAATGTGCTCTGGCAGACCCCATTGGCTTGGCAGAACCCATCTGGCTGGCAAAGCCAGGCAGCCAGACAGACCCCACCTACACGTCAGAACCCCCCACCTAGGCAAGCCCCACCGTCCTGGCAGAACCCAGTTGCATGGCAGAATCCAGTGATCTGGCCAAACCCAGTGATCTGGCAGAGTGCAGTGATCTGGCCGAACCCTATTGTCTGGCCCAGCCCAGTTGTCTGGCCAAACCCAATGGCTTGGCAGAACCCACCTGGATGGCATACTCCACCTGGATGGCAGAGCACACTGAGCTGGCAGTGCCCTCCAGACTGGCAAGGCCTTTCTGATTGGCCGTTACCTCCTGACTGGCCACTACCACCTGATTGGCCACTTCCCATTGACTGGCCACTTCCACCTGACTGGGTTCCTGCAGATTGGCCAGTTCCACCTGACTGGCAGAACTTAAGACCCTCGCCTAACCTGCGGCCTTCCCCCAACTCACGTGCCTCACAGAACTTGGCTGCCCCACAGCCCCGAGATGTGGCCCTTCTTCAGGAAAGAGTAAGAGTTGTACCTCCCTACTTGCTTCTCTCTCACTCCTTTCTTGTTTCTCTCTCCCTTGCTCTCTTGTTGCCCTTACATTTACAATAAACTAAGTTTTCTTCAAATATAATTAAATGATTTATTTCTCCCCTCCCAGGCAAATAAGTTAGTCAAGTACCTGATGCTTAAGGACTACACAAAGGTGCCCATCAAGCGCTCAGGTAGGCAGCTAGTGTCCTTTCCCTGCCCTGTTTTCTAGGGGTATACCTTGCTAATACTATGCACCTTCTGGCCCCTCGCTTCCCGTAGCTGTCTCTTCCTTTCCCATGCTTGAGCACCCTGGCTTCTGAACTTCAGCAGGGTTTGCACAGTGGCCAGGGAGTCACCCCCATTCAACCCAGGTCTTCCCTCCTCTCTTTTATAGAAATGCTGAGGGATATCATCCGAGAATACACTGATGTTTATCCAGAAATCATTGAACGTGCATGCTTTGTCCTGGAGAAGGTGAGAAGACAGCCCTGAGGGACAGGAATGATGGAAAAAGTCCTGATTTTAAAGATTCATGGGGTGGGGGGGCTAAGGATTTAGCTCACATGGTACAGCGTCTACCTTGTAAGCATATGAGTCCAAGTTCGGTCCCCAGTACACTCTTGGTACTGTGCAAAAAAAAAAAAAAATTCATGGGATTCCTACTGGGAGTTTAAGTCTCGCAATTTCTTTCTTTTTCTTTTTTCTTTTTTTTTGTCCCTATAGAAATTTGGGATACAACTGAAGGAAATTGACAAGGAAGAACACCTATACATTCTCATCAGTACACCTGAGTCCCTGGCTGGCATACTGGGAACGTAAGATGGGAAAGGAGGTGGAATATGGTGTTTCTTAGTGATGTCCTTCTCCCCATCCTGGGAGTTTCAAGTAGGTCAGGTCTAGAGTTTGGGGTTACATAGCAGGTCATGGGCAAAGCAGGGGTGTTATTCTCCCCTAGCTGAGGTATATTGGGGAAGCTAGATAGGCAAGCTAGCTGGGGTGTCTGATGCAAATGGCTGCTGAAAATATATTATTTTTATCTTCCTACAGGACCAAAGACATACCCAAGCTGGGTCTCCTCTTAGTGATTCTGGGTGTCATCTTCATGAATGGCAACCGTGCCAGTGAGGGTGAGTGGCTGGACTTGCAGCTGGGGGGTTGCCATAGCCTGACTTCTACGCTCATTTTCCGTGCCTTGTCTCCTCTTGCCTCCTATTGCAGCTGTCCTCTGGGAGGCACTACGCAAGATGGGACTGCGTCCTGGGTATGATCAGGCTCTATCATCTCTTATTTCAGTCATCCTTTGGCAGCAGAGGATGGTCCCAGGATGACATTAACCTGGTGGTCTGGGGGTTTGGTTTGGGGAGGTCCAGATCCTAGGGATGTGACCTAGATGGAAGGGGAAGCAGTCCTGAACTCTCTGCCTCTTTTTTCATCTCTGACCTTATGCTGGAAAGCTCTTTGCTTTTCTTTGGGCAAAGTTATAGTGTGTGTGTGTCTCTCTCTTTTGTTTTTATTTTTATTTTTATTTTTTTTGGTTACTATCAGGGTGAGACATCCTCTTCTTGGAGATCTGAGAAAACTTCTTACTTACGAGTTTGTAAAGCAGAAGTAAGTGATACCTAAGGAACTTTTTCTGATCCTCATGATTTTCTGTGTTGGTGTGCTTAAGAAAGCCCTTCTGAAGCTTATTTCTTACACTGTAGCTGTTTGTAGGCTCACAAAAGCATATTTGTACTCAAAGGTGCTTATGAGTTTTTCTATTTTATAGCTACCTTACAAGTAACTGGCACCTGCCCACTGCCTTTGTGGCAGACATTTGCAAGGTGGGGGCAGGTAGAGGCTTTGCAGTGAGATGTAATCATGGCAGTGGGCCTGTGGCTCACTGATAGGATTATAAGAATTGGAGTTAGAGCCTTGGCAGAGAGATTGAGATTAGTGATGTCCTTTCTGTGACCCCACAAAAGCCTCCCTTGCAGCTCTGAATTGCCTGGTGTAGAATCACTGACACAGAAATTTAAAGGCCTGATTGTTATAAATGCCTGGGTTGTGGTTGGAAATGAGTCTGGAGTAAGAGAATTGTTACCTGAAATCAAGAGTTTCAAAATCTTAGATTATTGGGAATCAGCAGATGGATTGCCATTCTGCCTGGGTAAGTAACACAGATATTTTTGCTCTTTCAGATACCTGGATTATAGAAGAGTACCCAACAGCAACCCTCCTGAGTATGAGTTCCTTTGGGGCCTCCGTTCCTACCATGAGACGAGCAAGATGAAAGTGTTGAGATTCATTGCAGAGGTAATGGAACTGCTGCAAAACTGATAGTAGCTGGGAAAAGTCCAGAAAAAATGTCCAGAAAAGGAATGAGATCCTAGATATGTTGCTCTTATGTTCTGTTTATATGTATCACAAAACAAGGTGCTTGATATATATTAGGTACTCGGTATGTATTAACTAGTACTACTATGAGTTTTGTACTTTTTCTCAGATTTTTAAATATTTGTTCTAAGCTTTCTAAAGTATAATTGACAAAAATTATACATATTTCCAGAGTATGCCATGATATTTTTCTTTTAATTTTCATTTTTAAGGTTGTTTTTTTTTTTTGAGACAGGGTCTCGCTTTGTAGTTCAGGCTGGCCCTGAGCTCACTATGCAGCCCAGGCAAGCCTGGAACTCAGCAATCCTCCTGCCTCTGTCTCCCGAGTGCTGGGATTATAGGCGTGAGCCACCACGCCCGGCACTGTGGTATGTGGTATTGATTGCTGGTGGGCGTGAGTCACCACGCCCAGCATTGTATGTGATTACAGGATCGAACTCAGGACCTTGCGCTTGTGAGGCAGGTGCTGGAACCACTGAGCTAAATCTCCGGCCCCTCATTTTTAAGTTTTTGACTGAAAAGATTTGTACATATTTGTAGAGTGTGATATGATGTTTTGAATATATATGTGTATATATGGAATAATTGAATCAAGCTCAAGGACTATCACCTTACATATTTATCATTTTTGGTAGTAAAAACATTCAAAGCCGACTCTCTTCATGATTTTCAAATATTCAGTATACGATCATTATTTATGGCCATGCTGTACAGTACACCTGCAAACTTATTCACCCTATCTAATTGAAATTTTGGTGCCCCTTAACCATCCCATTCCACCCCATCACAGGCCCAGGCAACCACCCTTTTGCTTTACTATGAGTTTGACGTTTTTTGGATTCCACCTATAAGTGAGATCGTACAGTATATCTCTGTGTTTGTGATTTATTGACTTACCATAATGTCCTCCAACTTCCTCCATGTTGTCACAAGTTGCAAGATTTCCTTCTTTTTAAAGGAAAGTATTCCATTATGTATATACACCAGATTTTCATTATCTATTCTCTTGAGGGAAACTTTGATTCTCTATCTTGGCTACTGTTAAATAAGTTTCTGTTTTGCATTTCTCATTGCAGGTTCAGAAAAGAGACCCTCGTGACTGGACTGCACAGTTCATGGAAGCTGCGGATGAGGCCTTGGATGCTCTGGATGCTGCTTCGGCAGAGGCCGAAGCCCGGGCTGAAGCCAGAACCCGCATGGGCATTGGAGATGAGGCTGTGTCTGGGCCCTGGAGCTGGGACGACATCGAGTTCGAGCTACTCACATGGGATGAGGAAGGAGATTTTGGAGAGCCTTGGTCCAGAATCCCATTTACTTTCTGGGCCAGATACCACCAGAATGCCCGCTCCAGATTTCCTCAGAGCATTGCTGGTCCCGTTATCAGTCCTGGTGGTACAGCCAGTGCCAACGTTACTGCCAACTTTGGTGCCATTGGTTTCTTCTGGGTCGAGTGAGACATTGGGTAAGTGTATCACTTTGGATTGGGCAGATTGATGGAGTAACATTTATATGTGTGAGCCAGAAGTCATAGGAAACCTATGGTGGGGAGAGAAGAGAAGTATAGAAAAGCCCTGTTGGGTATTTATGTTCCTTACTATTTGATACAATATATGTCATTTTATTTTTATTTTTTTCTTATATTCACAGATATTGCTCATCAGTTGCAATAGTCCTTCCCCTGAGTGAGGCTGACGCCTCAGATTCCTTCTAAATTCTGCTGTCTAGAGAGCCACGTCCTGTTGACTGAAAGTGGCATGCAAGATAAATATATTTGCTGTTATTGTCTGTCGCTTTTTTTCCCTTGTGTGTTGTCAAGTTTTGGTATCAGAAATAAACACTGAAACTGCGAAGCAAATTAGATGTGCATTCCTTTTTTCTATATTCAGGGAGAGATCAGCACATTAATGGTAGAAGGCATCAGCTGTAGCCTGAAAAGCATATCAGCATTCAACAGTGGGTAGGTCCAGCTAATGGATCAGGGGCCAAAAATGGGATCAGTGAACACAAGTGTTAATGAGACTCAAGAACTAGTATATTTTAGTCAGTAGATATCATGTAGGCAACAGGTGATAGATATACTGGTGCATATTCTAAAATGAGTGAGATTAAGAGAAATAGTATAATGAAGGTAAGTGCTCAGATAATTGCATTTAAGAAGAGAGAGAATTCCAGGTGATGAAAGGGCTCAGAGAGTGGACAGATGAAGGGGAGAGCCAAGGAGTTATATTGGTTATACTGGTTGTATTGTTTTATACATACTAGGTTATATTGTCCATATGGCAAGTGAAATAACCCTAGGGTGGAGGCAGGAATAAGATTAAAAACACAGATGAGCCAGATCCAGTCTCTGTGAGAAACAAAATGTACCCCTAGTGTCGTTGCTCATGAGGGTTAGGCTTGTAGGCACACCCCCCTGTCTATGGAAATGCAGCACAGGAGCCTGTCCCCCTAGGAAACCCTCACAGTGCTCTACTCCCACAGGGCGAGGGCTTCATCACAGAGATAGCATTTTTATGGACAGCAAATAAGACCTTACAATAACCTCTTCTCCTGCAAGGACAAAGAGAAGCTTTTGTTTCTGCTTTTATTTCTTTCAGCTTTTGTTGGTGGTGGTGTTATTTTTGAGACAGGGTCTCGCTTTGTAGTTCACTCACTATGTAGCTCAGTCTAGCCTCAAACTCATGGCAATTCTGCCTCCCTAGTGCTGGGATTATAGGCGTGAGCCACCATGTCTGGCATTGTGGTATGTGGTACCAGGGATCAACCTCAGGACCTTGTGCTTGCCAGGCAGACACCAGAACCACTGAGGCAAATCCCCAGCCCAAGAGAAGCTTTTGTTGCTACTGAACAAGAATTAAGAAAGTAAGACAAACTTCCATGCAGACCTAAGCAGCCTTTGGTTATGACCATAAACATAGGCCTTCAGCTACTGAGATCTGACTTGAAAGTTAAGACTCTCCCACTGAGGATGAAATTAGACCTAGATTATGAGTACTTTAGGAGTTTGCTATTATCTGGACATATGGACGGGGTGGAGACAGGAGCATCACGGATAGGAAAAATGGAAGCGCAGAGGCATTGTCTCAGAAAGGACTCAGTGAAGGGCAAAGTCCATATCCAGAGCTTCCTTAGATTCCTAGTGATGTCCATATTCTGTGAAGAGAAACTGTTGATTGTAACGGGAAATGTACTGCCCTAACCCTTCCTAGCTCCTTGTATCAGGAACCCTTCTTAGAGCCGATTTGGTTCGCTTCTCTTTGTCAAGCAGGCCTGGGAGACTCTTGAGGTCCTCGAGGCAGAGGGTTGTCCAGACTCTTTAGTGGCCCAGGCCTGCACTGTAATTCCCACATTTCTGGATGATGATTGTTTTTCCCATCTATGTGAAATACTTGGGATCTATGGGGCTAGGTAGCCTATCTGTGAACAGCCACTTTGGCTGTAGTTCCTCACCTACCTCAGACTTTTACAGTGTGGCTTCACGGCCTCCACACTCAGGTAAACTCCACTTTGCAGCCTTGGAGGACAATCCATGGAGAGCCTCTGTGAGCTAAACGATGCCTCCAGCTGACAGCCAGCAAAGAAACCAGGACGTCAGATCTCCAGCTGAACGGATGGGAGTTGTGCCAACAATTACAGCGAGATTGGAAGTAGATTTTTTCCCTGAAGCTCCCAAAAGAAATACAGCCCGACACCTTAATTTCAGTCTTTCGGAGAACCTAACCAAGCCATGCCTAGACTTCTGACCTATAGTAGGTAGATTTAAAATGGATGTCATTTTAAGCACTCATTTTGTGGTAATTTTTAATACATTAATAGAAAACCAAAATATAGTCCTATAGAATAACATGTTCAGATGTTTGCATATGCCCGTTAAAACAGTAAGCCATATTTCCCTTGGTATATTACCAAGGGGCAGGCGTGCAGGCATGCAATTTACTCTGTCAATTATGTGTTCTCTTCTTGGATTTTTTTTTTTGAGACAGCGTCTCGCTTTGTAGTTCAGGCTGGTCCTGAGCTCACTGTGTAGCCCAAGTAAGCCTTGAACTCAGCAATCCTCCTGCCTCTGCCTCCTGAGTGCTGGGATTACAGGTGTGAGCCACCACGCCTGGCATTGTGGTGTGTGGTGCTGATTGCTGGGTGGGTTTGATTCACCACGCCCAACATTGTGGTATGCGTTTACTGGGAATTGAACTCAGGACCTTGCACTTGTAAGGCAGGCACCAGAACCACCGAGCTAAACCCCCAGCCCCTCTTCTTGGATTTTGAAACTTAAATGATTGACACAGAGTTTTTAGAATGGTATATGTGATCGCTTCTCGGCCTTTTGGCTAAGATCAAGTGTAAAATGGTATATGTGATTTCCTCAGAGTAGCATCTTTTTTTTTTTTTTTGAGACAAGGCCTTGCTTTGTGGTTCAGGCTGGCTCTGAGCTCACTATGTAGCCCAGGCAAGCCTCAAACTCTGCAATCTTCCTGCCTCTGCCTCCCCGAGTGCTGGGATAACAGGCGTGAGCCACCACGCCCAGCTGTTTTGTTTTTGAGACAAGTTCTCGCTTTGTAGTTCAGGCTGGCCCTGAGCTCACTATGTAGTCCAGGCAAGCCTGGAACTCAGCAATCCTCCTGCCTCTGCCTCCCGAGTGCTGGGATTGCAGGCGTGAGCCACCACGCCTGGCACTGTGGTATGTGGTATTGATTGCTGCTGGGCGTGAGTCACATTGTATGCGGTTATGGGGATTGAATTCAGGACCTTGCGCTTTCGAGGCAGGCACTGGAACCACTGAGCTAAATCTCCGGCCCACTTTAACCCTTTTGAGAAACAATTTTCTGCTCTCAGTAAGATATGCATTTAAAATTGTGTCTTGCAACACTGCTACCATTTGCACAAAAATCATACATGTACCAACTTACATCCACCATTAGTCTAATCAGTCAAATATAATGAATAAATTATGTTTGGCAATCAGTTTCCACATATGCCTCCAGGTGAGCAGGTAACCTGCTTTATAGTCTCTCTAATCAATTCTCAACCATATATGGTCAACAGTTTGTCTACTACTGGAAAAACCAATTATCTGATACCACGTGGTGCCATCACTCAAATTGAGCCCTACTGGAATGGTCGCAAAGTTAAGCATCCCCTACTCTGGGCTGAGGCAGAGGGCGTGGAAGAACTTCACAACAAAGCTAAGATTGGCACAGTAATGTTTCAGTATAGAGGCAGTTTCTATTTTAGTTGATCTGAATACTGAAAGTCTCAGCTAAAATGCTTCTTATCTGGGTTAGGGATTTAGTTAGTTCAGTGGTGTAACACCTGCATGGCAAGCACAGGGTCCTGAGTTCAGAAAAAAAACTTAGTCTGTTAATACTGGCTCATGGTGATTTATAACACAGCATATAACTTAAGAACATACATCATCTTAGAGATCTGCATCGAGTACTTGTCATAGACATTAACATTTATTTGTAAAAAGTGAATAACATTTTTATAATTCTTAAATGTAGGTCCCCTTTTTAGTAGGTTTATTTTATCTAATATATTAAAACACTAGTATGAATATTTTACTAACTGAGAGGATTAGGTAGCACTATAGTGTCCTAAAAAAGGGCAATGGATATATCATCATGAAATAATTCAAAATATTCCCAACAGAAACATTTTGGAAATACCAAATGAAGTGGTTTATGGTGTTCATTATGAGAGAGAAGAGTAGTAGATACCTGTACTGTACTTTCAATAATAATTTTTGTAAAAACATACTCTTGTTAAAATTATTTGTACTGTCACTCACGTGATAGACATAACACTCCTTGTCACAGGATTTTGGTAGACTTTTTATTTTGAATAAATTCCCCTAACACCATTTCTCTCCTTGAAAGTTATCACCTCTTCTTAACACACCCATATTAACACAGAACTCTTGTGTTCTTTTCTAAGACATGGATGTGTTCTTAAGGTTATTGTATTGTACTTAAGAGTCTTGTACCCTTTTTTGTGTGTGATTCTGCTTTTTTTTTTTTTTTGAGACAGGGTCTTAACTTTGTAGTTCAGGCTAGCCCTGAGTTCACTGTGTAGCCCAGGGAAGCCTCGAACTCAGCAATCCTCCTGCCTCTGCCTCCTGAGTGCTGGGATTACAGGCGTGAGCCACCACGTCCAGCATTGTGGTGTGTGGTACTGATTGCTGGTGGCCAGGAGTCACCACACCTTGTATTGTTTTATGTGGTTCCTGGAGATGGAATTCACAACCTTGTGCTTGCTAGGCAGGAACCAGAACCACTGAGCTAAATCTCTAGCCCTCTGCTCTATTTTTTGTTGTTCTTGTTGTTGTTTTCAGCGGATCCTGTTTGGTGTTTGCCTGTCTTAAATTGTCAGTGCTCTGTTACTGTCCACCCTGTATCCCATGGGATATGATGGTTGTTGTCCTTGGGTCAAGAAGGAAAGGCCACCTTCTGACTATGTAGTGTTAATCTAGGTAGGTTGAGGGATAAACAATGGAACTTTCGCTTATTTTCCTATATAGGCTTCTCAAGAGAAACACCTCTGGGCTCTATTGTCAAACTGGAGCACTGGACTCATCTCAACGCCTTAATTGTGAAGAGCACTACCAAAAATTCACCAACTTGAAAGCTTTCCCGGGTTGTCCTTCTGCTCTAATGTGATCACATGGGGTTGATTTTATGTTTCTAATTGTCAGTGTTTCCTTAGGGCTCTCCAGTCTTCTGTGAAAGGTGTTGAGGCACAAACATCAAGTCTATGGGCAAGGTAGATGACATCACTTCTCTGCAGGACAGTGTGCATAGTAGATGAAGGGCAAATCCACATCCATTTCCCTCTTCATGTTCACCTGGCCTCATACAAAATCCAAGCCACTTTCTTACCCCTTAATTGCATGACAGAACTGCTGAACTTCATGCAAGGAAAAGGGCCAAAGCTGTCTCAGGGAGCACAGAGGCCCTTGCTTTGGATGACTTTTGTTCTGTGTCTAGAAACCAATAACACCTGTATTGAAAAATATAAGAGAGGAAGGAGGGTTTAGACTTAGCAAGCAAGAACTAGAACAGAATTTTTACATTACTCCCGAACAATAAATACACTTAGTTTTCTTCAGTATGTATAAAGAGAAAAATGTAAAAAATAATTACAGCAAAATTCTATATCATATGTCATAAATGTACTTTAAAAATGAATGTGTAGCCGGGCGTGGTGGCTCACACCTGTAATCCCAGCACTTGGGAGGCAGAGGCAGGAGCATTGCTGAGTTCAAGGCCTGCCTGGGCTACATAGTGAGCTCAGAGCCAGCCTGAACCACAAAGTGAGACCCTGTCTCAAAAAAAAAAAAAAAAAAAAAAG
>PVIC010035075.1:0-19241 GCA_004025085.1 Thryonomys swinderianus | reverse complement strand
TATATAGATTCAATGCAATTCCAATTGAAATTCCAACGGTATACTTCACAGAGCTAGAGAAAATAATACAAAAATTCATCTGGAACCACAAGAAACCTAGAATAGCAAAAGCAATTCTAAGCAACCACGACATGGCAGGGGGTATTATAATTCCCAATTTAAAACTCTACTATAAAGCTGCCGTGATAAAAACTGCATGATACTGGCAAAGTAACAGACCCGAGGACCAGTGGAATAGATTAGAAGACCCAGAAACAACTCCAGATACACTAAGCCACCTTATCTTTGACAAAGGAGCCAAACACCCCCAATGGAAGAAAGACAGCCTCTTTAACAAATGTTGCTGGAAAAACTGGGCTCTAGCCTTCCAAATTCTTATTCTATGACTAACAAAGGAGTGGTGTCAGGAGTTGTTAGATAAAATGCTAAGTGGTTTTGATTGTTAGTCTTTGTCAACTCATTGGCCATTCAGCAGACCTGCTATTGACATTGACATCGGGTTGAGAAATGCTGCATATCTCTTTTGAAGTTGAAACAGTTAATTTAAAAATATGTCACCATGATAATGTTGCTAAATCATGAATAACTCTCTTAATGAAAAGCAAACTGAGAAGGAAAAACTAAATCTAATCTCCCATAATTATTGCTCAGTTCCTTACCTATGGATTTCGTTTCTCTAAAAGCAAATGTTAGTGTAATTTCAAGGCAAAACAAACAGAAACCACAGGTGAATCTCCCTGTTTCTCCACTACATAACCTAATTGCAAAAGAAGTTCCTAAGTAGAAGCAGAATGAAGACAGAGTGGATGGAGTCCAGCATGGGCCCAGGAGAGGTGGTCTGAATGTGGAGGTCCTTGTCACTGGCCTGCCCAGGGCAAGACCCTTTTCCTGAACTCTGTCCTAAGCTCAGTCCTGAGCTCTGTCACTCATGTCTTTGGGAAAGTAACTTTCTGTCTAAGCTTCCTCTGAAAATATGCATCATACAAAGGACCCCATGAGTTGTGGTTGGGCCCCTGGATGCCACTCAGTACAGCACTGTCACATACAGACACCTAGTAACTAGTTGGACATTGTACATTCTCACCCAAGAACTTCCACTTAACGGTGGAAATCTAGAAGTTGTAGAGCACACACACTACTTTTAAATTTCTCTTAGGTGCAACATTTCTCTTTATAAATTCTTAGGATACTTGAAAATATGTATAGATCACATTCATTGCTAGACTGAGTAAAAAAGAAATCAAAGTAGAAACTAAGGAACATCTGTTTTCCTACCATGGAAATACCATAAATATTTTCATAGTTTATAGCATGAACAAAAGAGTTTATGTTACATGGCTAGAAATATAAATACAAGCTAATTCACTCTGACCATCAGTGTAATAAGTGCTGGCTTCCCTCAATTCTGTAGTAATTGCAGCCCCCTAACTTGGCTTCTCTCCCCACTCTGCCCCCATGCCCCATGGAGTCAGATGAACAGGACCTGGTCCTGGGTCTGGTCAGTCCTGACCGCTGGCAGTGGCTCAGATAGATTTCAAGTGAAAACCATATTTTGTGACTTCCTTATTTCTGTAATCTATTATTATTTTACATTGATGCTTATGGATTTTACTTACAAACAGGTATTTCTGCCAAGTTTCATACAAGGGGAACTGCTTATCAAAATGCTGAAGTTCAAAAATGAAGTGTGTGAATCTGCATGGATGTCATTTGTGTGTGTGTGGGTGGGGGGGGAAGCTGGCAGATTGAGTCAAAAAGTTCACGTGGAAAAATTCCTTAGATCTAAGGAGGTTTGTCAACAGACCAGGATGTCTTGTCCAATGTTCCTCTTTTATCTCACATTATCAGTGAGCTTCTGTTCCCAGCTCTGCTGAGAGGGGATCATTTCCTGGACTTGTGTTGGTTTCCCACCTCTATAAGGCTGATTCTACAGGGTTAACTCAAAGAACATAGAATTGAGCAATCGGCAAATATGAGTGTTCGAATCAAAGTTGTCCTTGATGTTGGTGAGTTACACAGCCTTTCACCATCACAAGCTATTGCACAGTGGTGCTGCATAACAAACAGCTCTAGGTTTATTGTCTACCCTCATGCTCATGTCTGCATGTTGCTCCAAGTGTTACTGGTTGAGGAGACAGCTGGTTCAGGCTGTAGGCCAGTGAGCTTGGCTCTGGCTGAATTCCACTTAGGTCTACAGTGTCTTTTGTCCTGAAGTCCAGGCTGCAGCCACCTAGGGAGATCCGTAGATGGCAGATCTCAGGGCATAGAAGCCGATCTACTGCTCAGGCACAGCAGTGGCCTATGCGCATGTCACATTGGCTCTTGGCCAAGGCCGCATCAGTGTGGTGCTGAAATGCCTTCCTCCCATGGAGCCCACGGAGTGGTGGGTGCATATTTGTGGGCAACAAACCAGCGATCAGACTGCCTGGAGCTCATATGTGAAGCTGGGGCAGGACCTCCACCTCACTGGGTGGCTGTGCCTGTGGGACAGACAGACGTGTCTGTCCTGGGGGAGAATCAGGATTGCTGGTTGCATTGTCCAAATGCAGGAACAATGAATGAAGGGCACTTACAGAGAGATCTGTCCTCGGCTGCCTCCCACTCACAGCTCCAGTGCTGCTCTTGGCTCCTTGGCTGCCCTGGCCCCAGCTTGGGCATCACTTCCCATCTCCCGGCAGCCTGGTCCTTCTAGCTGCAGGAGCTGGCAGCTGGCAGCTGGCACTGCTTTGTGCTTTTCCTTTCTGGTCTGAAAAGACCAGGCAGATCTTGTTTCCCTCTGTCTCTTTCTTCTCCCAAATCCAACCCAACAACAGTTCTCACCCAAACACACGTGGACAATTCAAGGTGAATTTGGCACCGACACTAGATCCTTTGAGAACTAACATGGCCATGTGGATGATGGAGCCTCCACCACAGTTCCCTTAGAGGCGGGCGTGCTCAATGGAGAGGGATTTGGGATACTGCAGCTTTCCAGGTGGAAAAGTGCCTGGTCACAGTTGTACGTGTGTCCAGCTGTGAGCTCTTGAGCTTGGGGTGTGCAAACCTGGCTTTGAAGGACATCATGTATTTAAATGCCAGTGAGCCCAGTCTGAAGGATCTCCCTAGGGACTCCAGGACTGTGGTAGTGACGTGTCAGAGAAGCAGGCTCTTGCCTTTGGTGGTGCCTCTGTGATGCCAGGGGCCAGGGCCTCCAGGCCATCCTAGGTGGGAGGCAGAAATCATCTGTTTGAAACTTTGGCTGCACAACTATGTTTGGAAGTTCAGAACCAGGCTAGACTCAGCCTCCAAGACAGTGTTGTCTCCGTGAGACAAGCCCTGAGAGTCTGGGCTACCTGGCTGCACAAGGAGCACACCTCTTTGTGCTATAATGCTCAGTGTGGCTGAGAACAAGGTGTCTGGGCCATGGGAGGCCTGACTCTCATCTGTGTGGCCACAAGTAGCAGCTCAGTAGTTCCTTATCCGATTGAATATATGATTACCTCAGACCCATGGGGTTGCTAGGTTTCAGATGATATAAGAAAGCATTGGCACAAGCTGCTCTTCCTAGAACCCATAAGTTCCAGTCATTCTAGCCTGTATTCCAGTGTTGCCCCAGCGATGGGCCATGGAGCTGTCTCTTCCCAGCTGTCTGACTTAAATGCTACCTTGGTGCAAATGCCTGCCCTCAGCCCTGGAGTGGGACACAGACACTGACAGCACTGACCTGCGGTGTCTGGAGATGCCATGAAAGGCTCATCCCTAAAGGTGCTTGGTTCCTCCGAGGGACCAGTGGCACCTGGGATAGCAAATGCTGTCTAGGTAGGTGGAGCATACATAGGGCAGACTGGGTGGGGCTTGGATATGGCCCATTCAGAGAGGAGCACTGTAGATGGAAGCATGAGTTCTCTGGTGTGCAGAGGAGGAGCAGAGGGTTAGCTCTGTAGGTCACCCGTGCACCCTGGTTCTGCGGCCTTTTAGGATCAAAGCTCATGGCAAAGCACACCAGCTGCAGAGCACAGTGTCTTGGGGGCATCTGCTCAGAGCTGCACTGAAACTGGGTATCTTCAGTCATTTTCCTCATCACTAGGCCTCAGTATCCAACACTAGCCAATTAAAAGAGGAGAGATTTATTTTGGCTGATGGTTTGTCGAGGTGTCAGCTCATAGTTGGTGGACTCCAAGGCAGGGCAGATGATGGATGGGTCTGGGTGGAGTAGAGCTGCTCACAGCATGGAGGATAGGAAGCAGAGAGGGAGGAAGTACAAAGCCAGGAGAGGATAAAATCTCTTCCAGCCATACCCCAATGACTGCTTCTAGCCAGCCAGATCTCATTTCCTAAGCACAAGTCCAAATATGTCTGAGGGGACATCAGACCCATAACATAGGGTCTTTCAGATTATCTGGGAACCCGCACAGGTTGGGGACACCTGGGGAGATTCCCCCAAAATTAACCTTTTAAAAATTCCTAAAAGTAGGATGCAGAGTCAAGTACCTCTTCTCCCAAAGATAAACCTCCCTTCAAAACTGCAGTCTGGTGAAAGTAGTCCTGGGACCAAGGCTCAAATAGTTCTCTGGGCTTTGCACCCAGATTAAAAACTACTACGTCAAACCTGAGCTACCTTGCCAACTGCTTTAATGATAAAAATCAAATGTTATTTTGAAGAGAGATTAATTTTGTTGGTAAAACTGAGATGAAAGTTTACATATAGATCTTCATATTCCAGCCTACATGTTACCCAAAGAAGATGAATTTCAAGCATTTTTCTCCTTTGAAAATGCTTCCTGCTAAGCAATGTCATGCCTTCAAAATGAAGGGCCTTAATTTGTCTTTGGATCTAATTAAATTAAAACTTTTAATGCCTTCATAACTCAGAAAAGCTGTTCTGATCTCCTCTGTCATGTACCAGCCAGATGGAGTCTGCCTGGGTCTTACTAAACCTTGATGTCTTATTTGAGAAAAGCAGTCCTGGTCATGTGTTAATCCACTTTCTTTGAAGAAAGATTGTTGTTTTTTGACTCTGTTTATTTTATTTCCAGCATTCATCCTCAGGCAGAACACAGCCCTTGCCCAGCTGTTCCCTTCTCACTTATGTTGGGGAGCAGCAGGCTGAGCACTGCCATGCTCAGGACTGGGGAAAGAGGGTGCCTGGGGACCCCCCACAGCCACAGCTGTGGCCTGTGATGCACAAACTGAACAGGGTCTTTTGGAGGCAAAGTGCCAAACTCTAGCATTCACATGCAGTCTCAGGGTGCTTTCTGAGGGCAGAACCCAGGGAAGTGTAACTTAGCACCACCTAGGTCACTGCGGGGAGACTCATTTGTTCAGTATTTCTAAATATCTTTCCTGTACCAGGCAAGACCCATCTGTCCCCTCCCTCCATAGAGTACAGAGGTTGGAAACAACAGCATGAATCAAAAAACCATGTGAAAAACAGGATAATCAGTGCTAGGAAGAAATGTACAGGTGACCAGAAATACATCTAATGAGGTTTCCTTGTATTCTAGGAGGAGAGGAAGTTTCCCAGAGCAGAATCTCAGGGAGCCCTGGCACATCCATTCACCCACACACCTGTCCATCCATCCATCCTTCCGTCCACCTGTCCATCCATCCACCCATCCATCTATCCACTCATCTGTTCATCCATCCATCCATCTGTCCGTCTGTCCATCCATTCATCCATGCATCCAGGGAGTGCAGTTGGGCTCCTTGGAAACAGACCTGGGGTCTTTGGTTCATGCAGGAGGTTAGTGGAGGGTTTCTGAGAGGACCTCATGGAGGGCAGGCTGGCAGGATGAGACACAGGAGAAGCTGGTCCATAAGTAGCTGCAAGTAAGCCCCCAACACGGTTGATGGGTAGGTAGTTCTACAGCTGAGATGGTCTCTCCCTCTCCATGATTCCAACAGAGGCTAAAGACTCAAGTTATCATTTTCCATGTCCCCATGCCAGCTCACCATTGTCTGTGAGCACTTGGGAGCAGGAGAACCCTGAGTCAGATGCTTGCTGGGGCTGAGAGCAACTCCCAGTGAGACTTGCATGGAGTTTCTCCCAGCTGGCAGTAGAGCCCGAGGAGGAAAGTAGGGCCACACCTCCCAGTGCTGCTCCTTCTTCATTCTCATGAGCACCTGCAGGAGCTATGGGGAGCAGGAGAGGAGCTCACTGCCCTTGCATGGCCCAGCTTGGGGGGTGAGCCAAAGACAAGCAGTCAACAGGGGAAGTAAGCCATGGCAGGGTGAAACCATACATGTGTGGTGCATGCAAGGGCTGGGGCGGCCAGAAGAGCTGGCAAGCCTAGGAGGAGGAGGGAGGCAGGGCCCAGTAGGGTGCCCAACAGGGCAGATAGCGTCCCTGTAGGCCTGGCACAGCTCCCAGATCTGTAAACACTGGCGTGGCCAGTGCTGAGCCCAAGATCTTTTTCCTTTTTATCCCCGCTAAATCCCTAGGAAATCTCACCCAGCCTCGGGACTTTAAAAGTCATCAGAGGCAGCTGGCTCCAAGCTCTTCCTCCTGGCTCTCCTCTCTCCTGACTTGGCCCATGTGCCTAGCAGTCTGTGTACGTGGCTGTTCTCTTAGCAGCCTCACTGAGTGCAGAGCCATGTGCCCATCTGTCATGAGCATGGCTTTCCTGCCTCAGCAGAGAGACAGCCCATTCCCTGGGGTTCAGGCCAGTAAGCTCCCACTTCCAACCCACTGGCTGCTGCCTTGACCTTGGTTAGATCCTTGATGGCATCGCCTGGTACCCAGACTTCCTGAGGACCTTCTCTCCATTCCAGCCATGTTGCCTTTGCTACTGCTCGTTGAACGTGGTGGGTGCATTCCTGCCTCAGGATCTCCGCACTGTGGTGTCCTTGAGGCTCCTCTGCCCTTCCACTGTGGCTCTCTTCCTAGTGGACTCACAGAGTCAGAGAATCAGTTCCTTGTGAGGTCTGGCTCCTCCATCGTGACAGAAACTTTAAACCATTTCCCCTGGTCACCCCACACCCCTCCTTTCCTGCTTTAGTCTCAATTAGTTATCACCCATCTTTCCTATTAAAGTGTAAGTTTAGGGCTGGAGGGTTAGCTCAGTGGTTCCAGCGCCTGCCTCGCAAGTGCAAGGTCCTGAGTTTAATCGATAGGAGGTGGTTTTTAGATGGTTTAGTCCCTATTTTATTCCAAATAACAAGATCCCTGTTCTAGTCTCAGTATTACTTTCCCTGCTCTGTTTCCTGCATCATGAACAAGACCTGGAACATAGGAGGTTTACCATATCTGGTGACTACAATAATAACTTGATTGTTTAAATCTTCCCAAAACATGTCTCTGGGGGAGATGCAAGCCTGTGGGCAGGAGCTCAGGGTTCCCTGCAGTGAGTGGCAGGGACTCGGGCCCCACCCAAGACAGAGTCCTCCCATACTTGGTGCCGCATGGCTGCCAGGGATGAAACTCAGCGGGCCGCCCTCCTCTCGACCTTCAGCATTGCTCTGGGAAAGATTGAGGCTACCTCAGTTACCGCACAGCTGCTTCTCTGAATGGACTCTGGGCTGGACTTGGACAAGGTAAAGCCCAGATCCTGAGTCTGGCTATACAGTCTCACATCCCTCCTCTGCCCTTGGGGCTACCCTGCAGCACAGAGGGAGGAGGCTGAGGCAGGGAGCTACACCTCCAAGCTTGAACTGGATCCGATCTTTGGAAGCCTGAGCATGGAGGATGGAGGCATAAGGAAGGGCATGCAGGGGCTGCTCTGTGGATACAAGAGAAACAAGGCCAATTGTTCAGTAATGCCTTGCAACAAAAAAATGCCTAAACATCAATTTTGTAATTTATTAATAAAGAACATTTTTGTTAAGAAGAGGAATTGAACCTTTGAATGTAAAGTTTTAAGTTTCATGCAATTACCCTGGTGGGCGGCGGTGGCTGAGGCTCTTCTTCCAGTTTTCCCATAGCTGACTCTTAGTGCAGGGCAAGTCACAGAAACCCAGAGGGAGAGCTTGCCAACCCAGGGGGACACCCCTGCCCCCGCAGGTGTGACACGTCACTTCCAGCCACTTTGCCCTGCACTGGCATGTGCACTGAGACACCCTCTGCCTTCACCCTGAGGTTTGTCATCAGAAAAGTGGCCCACAGTCCCTCGTGTGCAGTAGGGAGGGTTTAGCCTTCCGCTGGACATTCCTGAACAGCTCAGAAGCCAGTGGGCTGGAAAGCCTCCAGGCTGGCCTTGCAGAAGCTCCAGCTAATAAGGTAGGACAGTCATTACAAAGTACGATTCAGAGATGAACTCTGACCTCCAAAGCTGCTTTCTGCGACTATGTCATGTTACAAATTTTATTCTTAAACCTGGTGAGAATAATTCCCCCATCATTGTCTGATGCCCTAAGAAATGGAGCTGAAGCTGGATGCGGATGCAGTTTTGGAAGACAGGTTTGGTCGGGATAGGGCTCACATAGTGCCCTGGGGCAGGTGACCCTCTGCTGGGAATAGGCTGCTCCCCTCTGACATTCCAGCCTGGAATTCTCACTCTCATTCCCAGAACACTGAGCTCCATCGACCTAGCCAAAGGACTCAGAGGCCTCTGGGCAAGGCCAACACCAGCCCATTGTGCTGATGAAAAACCTCGCAGGCAGGTATGGAGGACTGCAGAATTGAATCACTGCCAGTGCCGAGGCCTGGGAAGACCTGCTGTGACCTTGAGGAAGGACAAGGGTGAACTTCCCTGGGGGAAAAAGGTAAGACCAAGAAAGTGGCCCAGGTAGCAGCTGAAGACCCCTGGCCTTAAGGGTCCCTGTAGAGGTGGTGTCTAGGTGATGGTAGCTGGGCCTCTGGAAGCTGGAGGGGCTGCCTGCTGACATCCCTTGCTTCCTTCCTTCCACTGTCTGTGCCCATGAATACTGTGAGCAGATTTGTAAAGTCCTCAAGATTTTTACCAGGTCCCTAATGGGGACCAGACAGGCCTCTGTTTTCTCAGAGGTGATGGAGCCTCTTGCCACCAGCTCCAGGGTTCAGCAATTGGGGACATTTCCTTTACTATCTCCATCACTGGGGCAGTCACAGACTCTGGGGTCACAGTTCCAGCTGGGGGCATTTGAACACATGGTCCTAACGAATGGGGTGAAGTCCGAGGTTCTCCTTTCAGACAGTGCGCAGACATGGCTTCCAGAGCTGTACGGCCTCATGGGGAGCCAGTCCTGAGATGTGACTGACTTGGCTTCGCTCAAAAGCCGAGACAGAGAAGACCGGACAGTGTGACCTGCCTAAAATAATATGGTGACTCACAGAGAGAATGGGAAAACAACCCCCACACATGCAGGCCAGTTTTCAACACAAGAGAATACTTTCCTTTTCTTATGAAAAAGTGCTAATTAAAAACAATCCACATAAGCCATAGAATCCATCTCAGGGAGAATATTGCTCTATAAAATAGCACAGGGTCTCGAGTAGAGAACCTCCCATTTTATTGTACTTACATAAACTCAGCTGACCTTACAGATGGAAGAACAAGTCGTGCATTTAAAGACTGGTTATGACTGTTAACATTAATCTGAACAGAGCTGAAATATAATAGCCACAAATGGAAGACGGAACATATGCAAACAACACTAGGAATGAAAAGAGAAAAAATTTAAGCTTTCACACAATTCCATGCAAATAAATGAAACTCATGCGAGGTTTTGATCTGAGGAATTTTTGTGTTTTGAATAGAAGCATTTAAAGAAGTTATAAGAGCACAGAAGAATTTATTGTGGTGTATTTACTTTTTGAGAATGAACTTTATTGGACCAAATATAAATCTTTGTTCAGCTCTCTGTAGATAAAAAAGCAGTTTTCTATGTATTACAATGGAGTATTTTTTTCTCTTTCATTTTCATTTCACTAAGATAATTTTTATCAAGAAGACTTCTGTCTATTAGGACGAGCCTGTAACAGATGGGCATCAGAACCTTCATTAGTGTAATTCCAGTCGTCATTGTCTCTGTTGTTTCTCTCAGTCCAATTTTCCTACCAAATTTGTAACATCTAAATCTAGGAAAGAAATGTTTCCTCTTTTCTTGTGAAATTGTATTCAATAGCAACTTTCATGCTCTGTGGATTCAGTCCTTGTCAGTTTAGATTTCTTTTTTTGGGGGGACAGGGTCTCGCATTGTAGTTCAGGCTGGCCCTGAGCTCACTATGTAGCCCAGGCTTGCCTCAAACTCTGCAGTCCTCCTGTCTCTGCCTCCCGAGTGCTGGGATGATGGGTGTGAGCCACCACACCTGGCAGTTTAGTTTTCCTTTTAATATTTTGTAGAAAATGATACTATGAATTGAATACGGTGTCTGTGATTTGAAGATCAATGACAACATTTTGAGCAAGTTCTCAAGGGATTAGGAGGAGAAAAAAGAGCAGAGAACAGGTGAAGGTAGGAGGAGAGAAAAGGAGGGGGTGGGGTGGAATAAGGGGCAGGGAGCTGGGTTAGGGAAGATGTGGCTAAATATTGAGTGTTAAAGAAGTAGCAGAAAGGCAGGTTCAAATACTCGTTCAAATACTGGCAAGATGGTTGCTGTCCCTCTCGGGCATCAGCACTCTGAGTGGCACATTTTCTCCCTAACAGCTGTAACTGTCAGCTTCTGGGTTTTTGCCTGTCTCTGCGGACACTTCTCATTTTGCTGTAGCCTCATCCTCTGCTTAGAACTTCAAGCTCCTAACGCTTGGTCCTTACTTCTGTCCTCGAAAAATATTCAGCTCACATGGCCAAGTACGTGTTCCTGTGGTGTCCCTAAGGCACCCAGCAGGTGAACAGCTGCTCTTCTTGGCACAGAAAACTGCTGCCTCTGAGGAGCTGGCACAACTTGAAGAGGAATGTTCTACCGGCTCAGGCAGAGGCGAGTCTTGCCGGTGAAACAAGAAGAAACATCTTGGGAACAACTTGATAAAGTTGGCAACTCGGCAAAATTGTCATCATGCATTTCTAATCTGAAATAGGCCCCGTGTTCAGTGAACGTGGCACCTTTGTTTCTCAATAAGAGTGTGAGGCTGTCGGTTCGAGGCTTCATTTCCGTGAAGCCCCGTGATCTCCTCACAAGGACATTCTCTGCCTCTTGTGTCTTCATTCATCTGTCAGGGTTTGCCGCCCTGCACCTGGCAGCTGCAAAACTCAAGTGTTTCATCCAAATCAATTTAATCCCCTTCCTCCCTCTCAGTGACATTCAGGCCAGTGTTGCCTGGTCATTCTGTCTCTCACTTTGCTCTCAAGAGTATCCTCATGGCCTCCCCACCTCCGTTTCCATTCCTTACCTTCCTCCCTGCTTCAGTGTTGAGTATTTTTCAAGGCAAAGCAAAATGATCTTTCTTGAAGTTCCCTCAGGAGACTTTAGTTATACAGAAAATGGGGAAATATTTGAAGAAATATATTTGAAAAAATATTGAAGATAAAAATGATTATTAACTTGTGTCATATACTGGCACAAATTCCCCAGTGTTGAGTGTGATTGTGAACTGTATATAAAATGTACTAATAAAGAATTCAATTTTTAAAAAATATTGAAGAAATGGACAAACATTTTCAAAATGGATGAAAACCGAGACGCAAGAAGCTTAACAAACTGAGAACAGGTGGTAAAAATAATGCATCATCAAAAATATCTGATAAGGGCTAGAGATTTAACTCAGTGGTTCCCGCACCTGCCTAGCAAGTACAAGATCCTGATTTCGATTCCCAGTAACCACATACAACAGTACAGGGCATGATGACTCATGCCTGCCAGCAATCAGTACCACATAGCACAGTGCCAGGTATGGTGGCTCAAGCCTATAATCCCAGCACTCAGGAGGCAGAGACAGGAGGATTGCTGAGTTCCAGGCTTGCCTGGGCTACATAGTGAGCTCAGGGCCAGCCTGAACTACAAAGCAAGATCTTGTCTCAAAAAAAAAATCTGATAAAAAAGATCTGATAAAATTGCTTTAAACCAGTGGCTTTAAATGTTTAAAACTTACCAGCTTTTCTTAACACAATGATTTCTCTTTTTTTTTTTTTTTTTTTTTTTAGACAGGGTCTCGCTTTGTAGTTCAGGCTGGCTCTGAGCTCACTATGTAGCCCAGGCAAGCCTGGAACTCAGCAATCTGCCTGTCTCTGCCTCCTGAGTGCTGGGATTACAGAACACAATGATTTCTGCACAATGATTTTATTTCATTTATCCTCTCTTTCCCAGGATCAAATGAAAATTTGCTCAGGATAAAGAGCACCTTTGCTTTCTAATATTATGTGTAATTGGTTCCTAGATAAGTAATGAGATATCCTGGGGTGCTGGAAGTAAAACTTCTGTTATACACAGCTGCCTCCAGATGTGCAGCAACCAGAGAGGGCCCTTGGAAGAGGTACCAGTGGAGTCCTGGGAATGTGGACCTGCAGGAGAGACACAGGCTGTTCACTTTGGTGCTCATCACCCATCCCAGCATGACCAACAATTCCAGATGCCTTTGTCCTCATCTCCTGGTAGGAAAAGATGGTGCACACAAAGGTGCTGAGCATCAGTATGTGACGTGAGGCTGAATGCTGTAAGCATCAGGGAAGTGTGAGTCTGTATGCAAATTATGTTCTATAGGAAGCAGTAGCTCTATGGAGGGAAAATGTGGTGCAAACACTCCACATATAATAAAAAAAAGAATTTTGGTGAGCTTAGCAGAACTGTGGCAGAGAACACATTCGAAACATTAAGATTTGCATGAAAACCCAGACCTCAGTCTTGGGCTAAAACTCTATGGACATTGAGTTCAGCCCCAGGAACATAGCTGCTGGTGCTGTTACAGCTGCATTTATACTTTTGTACAATGGATGAGACTTCATTACTCAGAATTATTTGGTTAAATTCCATGTGGGTAACAAAATTTTAATGGCAAACATCCAAGTTCACCCTGTAATATATCCCCAAATAAGCTAATGCCATTTTTGGACTCATATTCCATCCCCTTCCTTACATTTTGTTCTTCATTTTATGGGTCTCCCCTGTGAGAGGTAGAGTCCATGTCCTGTTCTTTCTTGGACCAAGCATCAGGCAGCATTCTTGTGGAGAGGCCAGTTTATTTCCTGACTTGAAGGAAGGATGTCTTTTTGTCTTCCTTCATTTCCTCAGTTTGAATACCCCTGAGAAGTAGAGTTAAACCATGTGTTCCTGAAGTCTCTTCTGGAACGGAGGAATTGGACAGATGGGAGGTCTTTGGGAGGAAGCCTGTTTATCCCCTGGACAGCCCCAGCGCATCCTTAGTGAGGAGCAGGTCTTTGGTGGGTCCAGTAACTGGCCACTCTCACTATTCCCACCTTTCCATGGCCAACGGTCAGTGCCCTCCTTATAACCCTGGTTTATCAAAGTCAGAGGAGAACGTGCCCCTCATAAATTCATACAGCCCAAGAAAATATGCCATTATCATTTCCCCCGTTTCAGTTTGACTACTTGGTAAAAATTCTTTAGCTCTCAGCTAGTTGGAGGAGCTATTGGGGCACAGATGGCAACCACACATGTACTGCCCTGGACGGGAGCCTTCTCTCTTCACTTCTGTAGACCTCAAAAGGTGGAGTTGGAGCTGGGTTTCATGATATCTCTACCCTGAGGCAATGCACATAGGAATGTCAACCTTGACCTCTGCAAAGGCTGGGAGTGTGGCCTTGAGCCTGGAGTGGGGCCGAGAGCATGTGGTTAGGGGACTGTAGTCCTGGCCCGTGAAATCCCTTCAAGTAACAAATGAGAGGCAGATGGGAAGAAATTTCTCCTTAGCACAGTAAAATTATGTGTGGGAGAGGCAGAAACTCTCTGCCAGCTTCGCTTCTCTCACAGATGAAGGGGAAACCATTCAGAATCCTTCCTTTGAAAGTTAATGCCTGGATCCAGATGGAGATGGAATTTTTGATACTGAAAGATCCTAATGCTGTACCCACAAGAACAGAATTCTATGAATATTCTAGGAGAACCCTGGACATATAGGCAAGAAGGCTGGGAAATTTTGGGGGTAGGCAATGGGATATTTTGAAGGAAGCAGACATCTTTGGTCATTCACCTGTGTGACTGACAGTAGATAGGCTTGAGCAGTACATGCTGGGAAATGGAGAGGGTAATGCATTCTGGGAAATAGCTAGAGTAGAATATGGTGGGTAATGTCTAGGGTAGAACCTACACAAACTTGTCCAGTTAAAACAGTAATTGTTCCTTTTAAAAATATATATATTTTTATTTCTTTTAGTTAAATTGCAAAAGAGGATGGATTGGTGTGCCATGAGGGAATCTGGAAGTTATCCTTCTGTGACTTTGTCTTGAGGGCCACATCACACCTAAGTACACACCATCTTCAGATTCCCTGGTGCCAGCTGAGTTCTCAGAGCCTCCATCTTGATTTGTCTGTTTGGACTGTAATCACTTCAATAACCAGAAGTTACTCTAATGCTTTCAAATGTAATGGATCTTCATAAACCTACTCTTGTCCATGTTTATTGATGAGGAGACTAAGGCACAGAGTGGTTAGCTGGCTTGACTAGAACACAGAACTAGTGGGTAGGAAGCTGGGGTTAAAGCCTGGACCTCTCTGTCCTGTCACTGCCAGGCCAGGCTGCCTCTCTGAGTATCCGGTCATGACTGTCTCTGCCTTCTACCCACTTTTCCCACATTCATCAGAAGAAAACCCTATTCTTCTGTGCTCCCCCCCAGAGAGCCAGGATGGTCCTTTGGGTTTATTTTCAGGTAGATCAGTCAGAATAAGCCAGGTTACATTATGGAACCAAGGCCAAACTCCCAGGGCATTACCATTAAAGAACTGCTAACAAGCTGAACCTCTAATAATCAAGCCAAGCACTGCCATGGGGGCATTGCTAGTCTTGGGCAGGATGCAGCAGATGTCTGGTCCCCAGCTTGGCCCTCATTATGGTTCATGTTGAAATGCTCCCCAAAGCCCCATGCCACCAGAGGTGGGACTTTTCAGGGGGGTGCTCAAGTAGGGTGTGTGATGGTGGGATAAGTGTTTTGTTAAGATTAAGGGCATGATTACTAAATTTATCCACTGCTTGGTTTGGCATAGCTTTTGGTATGGATAATGGAGAGGCCCTCCCTGGGTGTGGCTTGCACCACTTGAAGGATGGATAGCCTGGCTGGATATAAAAAGACAGGAAGAAGATAGGCCTGTTGCTGCATCTTTGCTACTTCATTGCCTTGCTGCCCTCTGCCTGCTGTGAGCTGTTTGTCTTCTGTGATGCCCCTCTGTCATGCCACTCTGCCTTAGAGCCAGCCAACTGTGAAGAGTTGCAGTAATCTTTCCTCCTTTAACTTGTGGAGTTGGCTATTCTGTCTCGGCAATGGGAAAAGTAACTAAGACAGGCCCCATGGCCTCACTGCCCCGCGTCCTGTCTCAGGCGCTCACTGCCTTCCGTCTTCCAGAGCTCAACAGCCAGCTGTGTATCCGGCTTGGGTATAAGGAGGTTGGCGTGCCATGGTGCTGACCCCTGGGAATGGCCCTGAACCCATGGTGGACAGGACATGTGATCCCAGGCCCCAGAGCCCTCCTTCTCTGCACAGTTTCCTGGTCGGGTCCAGCTTCAGTGCCTACCATAGACACTTGCTTAGCGATATTATATGCCACTGATGGGAAAACTTTCAGAGCTTTCAGTGATACAAACAGCCCGCTGTGGCACATGTGCCATGTGTTTGCCACCACTGCTCTATGCCCTGCAATGACTTCTTTCCCATTTCCACAGCAGAGGTTAAGCCCCCACCCATTACACACCTTTCTCTCTGCTGGACTTCATGCCCACACTGAGGGTTGGAGGGCTTTCCTGAGTCCAGACCTTGCCACAGGGGTGGTTGTGGATGCTCAAGCTGCTGTCCAGCCCACATATTCTACAATCATCCCACTGAGGGCTCCTCACTCCTGACCTCAGAATGTGACCCTTATCAGCTCAGAGAGGGTCTCAGCTATTGCTCCTCCGAGCTGGTCTCAAGAAGGGTGGTGACTCTCAGGAGGGTGACCAGGCTATTGGCCTCCACACCTCTCAACCACCTTCCCAATCCCCAAGGCTCCTCCTTGAAAGCTGGGAGGATTTGGGGTGCAGTGGGGCCCTCGCAGCTTATCTGTGACAAGCGTCAGTGACTGAGCTCAGACAGAGCTGGCTGGGTGCTGTGCGCACTTCAGGTATTAAAGGGATCCTATTAAAAAGTAAGCTGTGGCAATAGATAGGGATGGAGAATAAAGCCACTGAGGTGTGTAGTGTCATTGTCACAATTGGCAGAGATATCTTTTAGTCACCTATTGATGAAACAAAATGCCCAGTGTCCACAACTTATAAGAAGAAAGGTTTGTTTGGACTCCTGGTTTTTTGGAGGTTTCCGTCCACAGGTGGCTAGCTCCAAGGCAAAAATGTCATGGCAGAAGGGCTCACATCTTGGTGGCCAGGAAGCAGAGACCAAAGGGAGGAGTTGGGGAGGAAGATTCACCCTTTCAGACCACATGCCCTCTGATAAGCCTCTCCCAACCAGCTCTAGCTCCTAATAGCAGATTCCGCCATGAACAACACATCAATGGATTAATCCACTGAAGAGTATGAGGCCCCATGATCCAATCACCTTCCAAAGTGCCATCTCTGACCAAATGAGGGTTCGGGGAACATTCTAGAACAAAATCACAAGAGAATTTACTTACCTGAAGTAAAGTGTATACTCAGTGAATTACATGCAACTTCAGTGTCCAAGTCCATGATTCTTGACAAACATATATGCACCTGTGGTACCCACACCCCAGAGACAGAGCTAGCTTCATCCACACCACCCAGAAAGCTCCTTCACATTCCCTCCATCTGGTCTCACCCCTAGCATGACCACGGTTCTGAATTATTTTTTAAAAAATTCTATCAGAACTGTTTTTTTAATGTTCAAGAATTTTTTAGATCTTTTGTTTTTATTGATCTCTAATTTACTTCGTTGTGACCATAAAACAAACTGTACCCAAATTCACACTTCTGAAAGATATTTTTTCTTTTTCTGTAGTGCATCATGAGACCTTTCAGTGCAGACCCAAGCACACTCAGAAGCAATGTGTTCTGTATTAAATAAAAGCAGATGGATTTAGACTGTTTGATGGTGTTGGTGAAAAAAAAAATCTTTATCTGTGCTGTTATACTGGGGCTATTTTTCCCATCCCATTAAATCTTGCTCATAGGAAGAGCAGCTGTGCTGAAGCTTGAGTCCCCAGTGAGTCACCTCATAACATTTCCATCCCTGTGCTTACATTTATTTACCTCAGGCTGTAGGATCAGGCCAGCTGCTAGTCCTGTCTCTGTCGGGAATGTATACGGAGAGATGGGCCAACATTCAGAGCTCAGAACTCTGGACTAGCTGTTTATACAGGCAGGTCTGGAAAATGACCTCAGATGTGTAAGTTCTGCTGTGCGGCCTCCTTCCCTCCAGGAACTGTCTCTAGTGTGATTTACACAGGCGCATAGCCAGGTGGGAACTAGCATGAGATCATCAGTGCAGAGCAAGTATTCAGGAACTTCTGTGCCTGTCCTCCATGATGCTGGGCTTTTGGGGCTGTCATGGAGCTGGTGGATGTGGCCCCAAGGGTGGCTTTGTGTACATTCTCACATCCTGGGCCTGGACAGACTTGTGGCCCACTTGGCCAGTGGCACGCAGTACCAAGCTGAGGACACTGGCCCCAGTTGCCTGATGAGTTTAACTCACAAAGCAGGAAGACCACAGGGAGGGAGGACACTCATCCATGAGGGGACACTTACCTACACACCACTGAGCTGTCTGACTTAGCTTAGATTTACAAGGTGTAGTGACAAAGTACGGTGCATGTTTACTTTTTTTTTTTTTTTTTTTTTTTTGGAGACAGGGTCTGGCTTTGTAGTCCAGGCTGGCCCTGAGCTCACTATGTAGCCCAGGCAAGCCTCGAACTCAGCAATCCTCCTGTCTCTGCCTCCCGAATGCTGGGATTACAGGTGTGAGCCACCACGCCTGGCAGCATTTTTAAGAATTTATTGCAGTAAAAGATCCATTGGCATGAATTTTTCTCAAAATCCTCCCCTTGGGCCAGAGGGTTAGCTCAGTGGTTCCGGCGCCTGCCTTGCAAGCACAAGGTCCTGAGTTCAATCCCCGTAACCACATACAATGCTGGGTGTGGAGACTCACGCCCACCAGCCATCAATACCACATACCACAGTGCTGGGTGTGGTGGCTCACGCCTGTCATTCCAGCACTCGGGAGGCAGAGGCAGGAGGATTGCTGAGTTTGAGGCTTGCCTGGGCTACACAATGAGCTCAGCCAGCCTGAACTAAAAAGCAAGACCCTATCTCAAAAAAAAAAAAAATCCTCCCCTTTACTTCAAATAAACTTATCCCATCATTCTCGCCACTCTCTGAATCTGCTCTGGAGTCCTCTTTACTGAATGTCTTTAGTTGCACTGTCCTGGCTGCCTCAGAATCCTGAATTGATTCAAAACATTTTTCTTTCTTAGATATTTTTACATGGGGAAGAGCCGGAAGTTGTGCAGTACCAGATCCGGTGAACAGGAGGATGAGGACCCTGTATTGCACTTTTTCAAGGCTGTCTTTCGTGAATGACCCTCGGTGGCACCTCACCATGTTTGATCACACCTTGTAAGGATGCTCAGGAGAGAGGACTTCAGAGCTGCTTCAGAAAGTGCAAGAACGATGGGGCAAATGTGTTCAAAGGTGGGGAGGGGGCACGTGTATTTTGAGGATGATTAGAAGCAATGTGTACCTTATTGAAATAAATTTTTAAAATTTCAATACTGACCATTTTTTAAAAATCACGTCTTATGTGCAGCAAAAATGTCACAGGTACTAAATGAAAGAAATGTGCTTTTCATGTTCTGCCAGAGGATGGTTCCAGGTAAGCAGTCCTCCTGACTTGCAGATGGCCACCTTCCTGCTTGCTGCAGCCTCGCAGAGGGGACATTTAACTGCAAGGAACATTTACTTTCCTAATGACCAACCATTAGGCCAACAGAGTTGAAGACAGAAGCAGACAGCTGGGTAGTAACAGTTGAAAACTTCAATTCACTCTTACCAACGGGTAGAGCAATGAGAAGGAAGAAATTCAAAAAACAGAATTTCATGGGGCCGGAGGGTTAGCTCAGTGGTTCCGGCGCCTGCCTCGCAAGCGCAAGGTCCTGAGTTCGATCCCCGGTAACCACATATAATGCTGGGTGTGGAGACACGCCCACCAACAATCAACACCGCATACCACAATGCCGGACGTGGTGGCTCACGCCTGTAATCCCAGCACTCGGGAGGCAGAGACAGGAGGATTGCTG
>PVIC010035074.1:0-19257 GCA_004025085.1 Thryonomys swinderianus | reverse complement strand
AACCTCCAACTCGTGGTGATCTTCCTGAGTGCTAGGGTTATAGGTGTGTATCAGCATGCCTGGTTTTTAATTGTTTTTTATTTGTTTTGTCCTGGCCACACACTTTCTTACTTGGTGCCTGCAACACTTAACCTCAGCTTCCCCATCAGTAAAGTGGAGATGCTGTTGATAGCACATCACAGGGCCATTGAAAGAGTCAGTGAGGTGTGTGTGAAGAGTGAGACCTGGTCCCTGGCACGTCCCCTAAGTATGAGCTTGCTTCTGTGTCTCCCCAGGACCAACCCATGGCCTGTGAACAGCAAGTACATGGGAAGGGTGTGCAGCCCTCCTTCATGATGGGGGCAGTGCTGCCCTCATCTAGGTCCAGATGTTGGGGAGCTCACCCCAGGCAAGATGGAGCTGATGTCTGCTTTTGCCCTCCTCTGCCCCAGGTATCTATGTGTGTGTGAAGTGTGGCTATGAGCTGTTCTCTAGCCACTCAAAGTATGCACACTCTTCTCCATGGCCAGCATTCACGGACACTATCCACGCTGACAGTGTGGCCAAGTGCCAGGAGCGTAACCGACCTGGAGCCCTGAAGGTGGGTGATAGCAGCTGGGGCTGTAGCTTCTCAGGGAGTGTCAGAGAGACAGTCATCCCTTCCTTTCTCTGTTCCCGCTCTGCTGTCAGGGTCTTGAGGCTTCTGGCCTTAACTGTGGGAGCTGCCACCCTAGTCTTGGGGACAGCCTGGCATCCTGATGGAACCTGAACAGCAGGACAATATCCCTCATGGGCTCTAGGTCAGAGATCAGCCTCACACAGCAGAAGGCCAGTGACCTAGCTGTTTTGTGGGGCCAGAACCTCATATGGTCGTGTATGGTCTTTCCAGGTGTCTTGTGGCAGATGTGGCAATGGGCTGGGCCATGAATTCCTGAATGATGGCCCCAAGAAGGGGCAATCTCGATTCTGAATATTTAGCAGCTCGCTGAAGTTCATCCCTAAAGGTGAGCTTGAC
Organism: Thryonomys swinderianus; assembly: GCA_004025085.1. Classification (NCBI taxonomy): domain Eukaryota; kingdom Metazoa; phylum Chordata; class Mammalia; order Rodentia; family Thryonomyidae; genus Thryonomys; species Thryonomys swinderianus. Next base: position 18,263 of record PVIC010035074.1, on the reverse strand, counting down.
TTTTATGGCCAGGGACAGCCTGGTATACGCTGAGTTGGTCTGGAGTAGGGAAGAGGATGCTGTTGTGGTCATTCACTTACCATTGCAAAATATCAAGGGTACCAGATCATGCTGTCCAGAGCCTGAGTCACTGGAAAAAATGGCTGCTGGGCAGGAACAAGGAGATCCTGCTTGCTCTTCCTGACTGATAATTATGCCCCAGAGAAGGGCATTTGAGGAGCGTGTAGCAAACAAAGGTTTTTTTTTTTTTTTTTTGAGACAGGGTCTCACTTTGTAGTTCAGGCTGGCTCTGAGCTCACTATGTAGCCCAGGCAAGCCTCAAACTCAGCAATCCACCTGTCTCTGCCTCCCGAAAACAAAGGGTTTTCTCTGGTGGTCTTTTCGTTTTGTTTTGTTTTTTTCTACTAGAATTAGGTGGCAGGCAGAGGCTTAGAACATGTTTCCCTCTGGCTGCCACCTCAGGCTTGCTTCTCAGCCTCTGAGCCCACTTCCTCATCTGCACAGTGGCAGGGTGGCAGAGTCTCCTTCACAGGGCCACTGAGGACAGCTGCGTGTACTGTAGAGCCTTTGGACCTGGCATAGAGCAACCTCTTAGTAAATCTGCACTGCTCTTGGCAACATTCTTTGCTGTTTTTTTCTTTTTTTCTTTTTTTTTGCTTTTTGAGACAGAGTCTTGCTTTGTAGTTCAGGCTGGCCCTGAGCTCACTATGGTGCCCAGGCAAGCCGCCGCAAACTCAGCAATCCTCCTGTCTCTGCCTCCCGAGTGCTGGGATTACAGGCGTGAGCTACCACGTCCGGCATTTTTTTTTTTTTTTCTTGGAGACAGGGTCTCGCTTTGTAGTTCAGGCCAGCCCTGAGTTCACTATGTAGCCCAGGCAAGCCTCGAACTCAGCAATCCTTCTGCCTCTGCTTCCTGAGTGCTGAGATTACAGGCGTGAGCTACCTTACCCGGCACTGTGGTATGTGGTATTGATTGTTGGTGGGTGTGAGTCACCAAGCCCAGCATTGTATGTGGTTACTGGGATCGAACCCAGGATCTTGCACTTGTGAGGCAGGCGCTGGAACCACTGAGCTAAATCTCTGGCCCCCTATTTTTATATTTTTAATTTTGAGACAGGATTTTGATAAGTCACTGAATTGCCCAGGCTGGGCTCCAATTTGCAGTCTTCCTGCTTCAGTGTCCCAGAGAGGTGGGATTAGTGGTGTGTACCACCATGTTCAACTTCTTAGTTGTTGGCTTTGGGAATCTGTCATGTGCGCACTCTGTCAGTTTAGCTGCCTTTGCCCCCTGCTCTCCTGCTCACACAGAGCCTCCTGTATTATCAGTCTGCTTGCAGACATGGGTAGACATAACCATCCCTGGCTCCTTCACACTTTGTAGTGTGAATGCCAGCTCTTACCTGGCTGTCCTCAGATCTGGCCAGTCCCTTCAGTCTCAGTTTCACACTCTGTAAAATGGGGCTGTCAAAGCACGTGCCACTGACTGCTGTGAAGTTGAGTGAGTAGTTTGTAGGGGACTGCTACATGATTAGTTTGCAGTGTTTTTGTGCTTTTGTTATTATTCATGCAGAGAAAAGACTTTGGATGTTCTTGTAAAGTCCAGGGAATACACAGGGCACACACGGGCTGGCCCTCTGGGCCTCTGGGCCTGCTGATTTGCCTGGTGTCTGAAACATGATTTAATGGTGGTTTGCTTTCTCTCTTTTCCCTCTTTTCTTTCAGACAAAGAAACTTCTGCCTCGCAGGGGCAGTAGGCGGGCAGCCACACCCACTCCCAGACAGATACCCACTGTGACCACGCCCTGGCCACCACACCTTGACAGTGGAACTCCAGACACTTAGATGGCATTCTAAACAAGGTCTCCCTGGCAAAGCACTTGTTTGCAATAAATAGTCCATTGCTTTTTGCCAGGATGCACCTTGGGGTGGGGGTGCATGCTGCTGGCTGTCTTAGCATCTGGCTCACAGTCTCCGGAAGGAGGGCTCTGGGCTCAGCTCACCTTTGAATGATGTTGTGCCTCTACCTTGTCTTTTTCCAATTTGCTGCCCCCTCCCTGGCTTTCTGGACCTACGCCTGTGGGGTCCTGGAACTTAAATTGGAGGGTGCCCTGGCCAGCTGCCTCAGCCCTGGTCGCTACATGATCTACTCTGGCTAAACCCCTCTAGGCCAGCCAGGGTGGTGATGCTCTGTGACTCGATGGGGAGCAGGGGCTGAGCCACACCCTGGAGCATTGTCCTATAATAGAAGAACCCGGAGATGTTTCATAATCTGCAGGTGCAGCTTGCTTCACTCAGGCAGAGGAAGCTGCTGTTGCACCATTATTGGATGAGCTCTACAGGGGCTCTAGTTCACACCGGCAGAGATGTATCTTCCCAAGATTTGGCCACTGTGCCTTACTGGGTCAGTATCCAGAAGCTCTCGTTATCCAGGAGGGTGAGTGATGCTGAAGCCTGCAGCTCCCTCCCCTATTTTGAGTACTTTCTGGACTGATCAGGTCAAAATCAATAAATAGACAAAACCTGGGCTGACTACCCTTTTCTTTCCCTCTTCAGCGCTGGAAGTTGAACCCAGACATTGCATAAGCCAGGCAAGCACTACACCCTCAGGCCCAGGCTACTACGTTTGTTAACATTAGGGATGTGAGGACATGAATGTCAGGCTTTTTTTTTTTTTGCTTTTTTTTTTTTGAGACAGGGTCTTGCTTTGTAGTTCAGGCTGGCCCTGAGCTCACTATGGTGCCCAGGCAAGCCACTGCGAACTCAGCAATCCTCCTGTCCCTGTCTCCCGAGTGCTGGAATGACAGGCGTGAGCCACCACGTCTGGCATGTAGTATGCGGTGTTGATTGTTGGTGGGCGTGTCTCCACACCCAGCATTATATGTGGTTACCGGGGATTGAACTCAGGACCTTGCGCTTGCGAGGCAGGTGCTGGAACCACTGAGCTAACCCTCCGGCCCCAGAATGTCAGGCTTTTGCACAGTTTTTGTTTTTTTTTTTTAAATTTGCTTTGGACATATTTGCTGCTCAGTTTTGGGCTTGGTGCTGAGGATACAGTTGTACACTGTTCAAGGTCTCAAGGCAAGGCTGGGGATGCACATAGTTAATCAGATGATGATAACAGCAGTGAGCAGCTAGCACAGAGTAGTGGTGCTAGAACATGTGGAGGGGCAACTACAACACTGTCCTTGGCCTGTAGTAGTCAGGGTGGAAGGTTCCACAGAGGGTGAGGATACAGGATCTTTCCACATAGTGGACATGGCATGTGCAAAGGCCGAGACCTCAGCAAACTCATCCCCTCAGGCCTTGAGTGAGATACAAAGTGACCTGTGAGGAGATGTGGTATCATAAAAAAAGAACTACATGTGCTCGCTTCAGCAGCACATATACTAAAAAAAGAACTACATGGTTCTTTCCCATTTATATGAACAGAAGTCTGGGGAGTATGAGTGGAAGTGGTTATGGGTGTGAGATGGTAGAGGAAGCAACATAAAGTTGGCTCAAGCTGACTTTACTTTTTAAAGACAGGGTCTCGCTTTGTAGTTCAGGCTGGACCTGAGCTTACTATGGAGCCCAGGCTAGACTTGAACTCACAGCAATCCTCCTGCTTCTGCCTCCCGAGTGCTGGGATTACAGGCATGAGCTGTACACACACCACGTGTGACACTGTGATACGTGGTACTAATTGCTGGGATTATGGGCATAAGTCATCATGCCTTGCATTTTAGTATGTGGTACCAGGTGAACTCGGGACCTTGTGCTTATGAGGGAGCCACTGAGCTAAATCCCCAACCCCAGGCTGACTTTGATACAGGATCACTAAACAGAGATTGTAGATTCAATGCTGGAGCTCCAGGGTTAGAAATGGCATTAACAATTCAGTTGGTTTGTTGGCTAAAACAGACTGACAAGCAGCTCTACAAAATGCAGCTGAAATGTCAGATCTACCTTGGTTTAGTGTAGAGAGTGGGAGTGGCTCAGAGAAAATGCAGAGTTTGTGTAGATGCGTCATCCATCCACCTGCCTGGTAGCCAGCCCTGGTGGTACATACCTCTAATCCCAGCACCCGGATACAGAAGTAGGATGTTTCCAAATTTGAGCCTAGCTTGGGCAGTTTAGCAACAGAGGGAGACCCTGTCTTATAAACAAAAACAAGGCCGGAGACTTAGCTCAGTGGTTCTGGCGCCTGCCTAGCAAGCTCAAGGTACATAGTTTAATCCCCAGTAACCACATACAACAACACCGGGTATGGTGACTCACGCCCACCAGCCATCAATACCACATACTACAGTGCCAGGCGTGGTGGCTCATGCCTGTAATCCCAGCACTCAGGAGGCAGAGACAGGAGAATTCCTGGGTTCGAGGTTTGCCTGGGCTACATAGTGAGCTCAGGGCCATCCTGAACTACAAAGCGAGACTTGTCTCAAAAAAAAAAAAACCAAAACAAAAAGCAAGTAAACCTGCCCAGAAGATACTTCAAAACACACCTTGAGCCGTGTGACAGATGTTCGTAAGGGGGTCCCCAGCATCCTTGAAGAGCTCCACAGCTGCTCTACTTTAGTGGAAGCCAGAGCCATGGGACTGGGAAAACTCAATTGTAGTAGAGTCACCGAGCCTGGAGGGTGAGCCTGATGGGGGGAGTTTTCTGTACCCTAGTTGGTCCACACTCAATTGGACATCTACCTAGGGAGGGTATGGGAGTGGGGTGTTTAGATAGGATGGTCCAGTGGGGGCTGGCAAGCAATGTCTTTAGAGGGAACAGAAGACCAGAGGATGCCCAGGGCTTCGCACCAAGAGCCAGGAAGTGGACAGCTATGGGCAGAGTCCATCTGCCAGGCAGCTGGAAGAGGGGAGGTGGCATTTCCAGCTTTAATGTCCCATATGGAATCATAAATTTTCCCTGCACTCCTCCTGCTGGGTGGACCATAACTCTCAGCCCAGTTTGGAGCCAGTTTGTCCCGGGGAGACAAAAGGCCCTTTGACAGCACATCCCCCCTCTTCCTACTTGTACCCTATTCTTTGCCAGGTGGAGCCCCTGGGCACATCCTTGGAGACCAGGACTGGATGTTCTGCTCGCTGCCACCTCAACCAAGGGCAGGCCTGGGCCGGGCAGAGGGGTGGGTCGCCTGCATCTGGTGGACGGGCAGCAAGAGAAAGAAGAAAGCTGTGTCTGCAGGGGCCAGGCCAGCTCAGAGGTCATCACTACACGCTTTCAGAGTGAGCGAGCTGGCCATGGTTTGGACTGTTTAGTCATTTCTGATTTTCCTTTTCCTGGTGACAAGAAAGAGCTTGACCTTGGTGGGGTGTAGCAGGGGATCCAGGTCCCAGGGAGGGAAGGTGGGAGGGGCCTCAGGAAGATCACTGCCAAAATCCCAGCCAAGCTAGATGGTGCCAGGTGTTTTCTCCACGCCCCTGTGTGAGAGGCCCACCTGGAAATGTGACAGCCTTATGAAACAAGGCAGTTCCACAGGACGCCACAAGGGACACTGCCTACAGCTTCAACAAGGGCATCGTGCCCGGCTCCACCCCAAGAATTTTGGGCATCAGAGCAAGCATTGCCCAGGACTCTAGCTGAAGCCTGGCTGCTGGCATCCATGGGTGCAGGCCTGCTGGGGCGGGAGGAGGCCAACTTGCTGGGCTTTAAGGCAGGCACAACCACTGAGCTCAATCCCTGACCCAGTCCACCCCCAATTTTAGAGACTAGGTTTTTCTAAGTCCTTCAATTGCTCAGACTGGGCTTGAACTTGGGATCCTCCCGTCTCAGCCTCCCTGAGTGATGGGATGGATTACAGGCAAACACCACTGTGCTAAGCCAAAATATTTTTATTGCCCACACCCCTTGTCTAGAAATCCCAGACACTATTCTAGACTCATGCTGCCCTTGCTCTGCTGTTCTCCTCCTCTTCCCTCCTCTCTACATGTCAGAATCCTTCCAGTGGATCTGTCCCAGTCGGTTCCCTTCTCCCCACTGCAGAAACACTAGTGGGTCTTCTATACAGCCTGGTCTCTGCTATGGTCTTGAGTGTCTCGTCCCATCCTCTGTGCTGGTTCCTCCAGGAGACTGTGGGAAAGCAGAGTGAGTGTGTGTTGGGGGATGGAAGCCAGCCGGGCCATCTTTGCAGAGGATCTGGCTCCTTTTGGTACCCCTGCAGCTGCAGCCAGGCTCCTAGTGGGTCTGAGTGTGACACGGCTGGTGAGGAGGGGAGATCTCACTCCTTTTGACTCCTGTGCCTGACAGCTTTTCTTGTCTTCCCCGATAGGAATTCTCATCTGCCCTGGCAAACTCTGGCCTCATGACTCTTCTTTTCTCTGCCAGTGGCCCTGAGTCAACCAGGAGGAAAAGAGGCTGGGAAAACATATTTTTCCTCTAGTGCAATTCTCAAGAAAGGTTCCCCAGGGTGAGCGCAGCTCTGAGGCACATGTTCTTAAGCCATTTTCACTGTCACACATCCTCGGTCTCTTTGTCCTTAGTAGCCAGGCCCTCAGGGAAGTAGGGGCTGGTATTACCTTTGTTTAATAAAATGGGAGCGGGAGGGCCAGAAGGTTGGATCCTCTACCAGGAGGGGCAGAGACGGCTCCTAGAGTCCGAGCTGTTCACCTTGTCCTAGCCCCAGTGGTAACTCCAGTCCTTCTTCGTTCCCCACTGGGGTGAACAGAGGCCAGTGGGCTCCAGGAGTGAGTGGAATGAGCTTAGGTCTCTCCTCGGGGCCCCTCTTTGGTAGGGAACCACAGCCTCTATGAGCTCGGGCAAATCTGGCATCCAAAGTGGAAAAACCCCACGTAAATCAAGGACAGCTGGGCCAGCCCTCCAGTCACGGCCCCCTCCCCTCTGGTTCTGCAGACATGAGAGAGGGTGTGAGGGGTACAGAAAGGTGTGGTTCTGAGGAGAGAGTTCCTGGAGCTCCTGCATGTTTGATCTCCCCACTGTCCCCCCACAGAGGGGAGATCTATCTGCACAGTGCTCATAATCATTTTCCAGAGTCGGGCCACTGCTATGGGGTCCCTGGCTGGGTGCCCACCCTGGGGTGGAGATAGATGGGAAAAGAGGCGGAGGGGGGCACACCCAGACATCCAAGTCTCACCATGGTTAGGTGTGAAGCCATTGCAGGGCTTGAGACTAAACTCATCCCTGTCCTTGGCCGGCTGCATAAGGGAGGTGGACACCGATAGGAATCAAAATCACCCTCAAACCAGGCATGGTGGCACATGTTTGTAATCCCAGGACTCTGCAAAGCTGAGGCCGAAGAATATAGATTTCAGTTCAGCCTGGGGAATTTAGCAAGATTCTGTTTCAAAATGAAAGAGAGAGAGAGGAGAGAAAGAGAGAGAGGCAGGGGGAGGGAGGGGGAGAAAGAGAGAGAAAAGAAAAAGAGGGATGGGGATGTAGCTCTGTGCAAAAGCCAGTACCAAAGAAAACAAAAATCACCCACAAAGAAATGATCACGGTTGTGAGGACAGCACAGGCATAGCATAAATCCATGAGGCCGGCCTAGTTCTCCCTTCTGCCATGAACTTGCTCCCCAGTACTCCTGTCCCAAAGTTTCCCTGTCCCTCCATCTGGCCTGCCAGCCTGAGGTGCTGAGACCCTCTCCTCTCCCAAGCCTGCCTTCCTTTCTGCCCAAGTACCCTAATGCTGGCTATTTTGGTGTCTGAAGGCCAAGCCAAGGAAGGTGGACAGATCCACCTCTGCCTGGCAGTTCTGCTCCAATCAGAGGTCTACATGAGCTCTAGGGCTGTGTCTAAAAGAGGGGTCCCAGGGATTTAGTCAGTGGTTTCAATTTCTGCCTGGCAAGCACAAGGTCCTGAGTTTAATACTAGTAATCACATACCACAGTGCTGGGTGTGGTGGCTCACACCTGTAATCCCAGCACTTGGGAGGCAGAGACAGGAGGATTGCTCTGAGGTCAAGGCTGGCCTGGGCTACATAGTGAGTTTGGGGCCAGCCTGAACTATGAAGTGAGACTTTGTCTTAAAAAAAAGGAAAGAAAGAAGAAGAAAGAAAGAAAGAAAGAAAGAAAGAAAGAAAGAAAGAAAGAAAGAAAGAAAGAAAGAAAGAAAGAAAGAAAGAAAGAGAAAGATAAAAGGAAGGAAGGAAGAAAAAGAAAAAGAAATGTACATTTCTGGGCAGTGGAGGTACAACAAAAGAGCAGCATCCTCCCAGGGCTGTGTGTTTTCAAGAGGGGAGTCCACTGGTCCTCGGTTACAGAGATAGGAACCATCACCCCACAGGGGTTGGGCCTGTCAGCAAAGCAGGGCAAGAGCAGAGTGGGGGAGCCACTCAGGTACCCTGAGGTAGTGGGAGGAAAGTAACCAGGGATGTAAGGAACACGGAACAAACGGGAGATTTTGAGTCCAGCCTTGGCAACTTAACAAATTCAATGCTGGCCAGAACTACATAGCAAGACCCTGCTTCAAAATATCAAAATAAAAATAAATAAACAAAATAGCATAAAAAGTATCATAGACAGAAGATCAACCAAAACACCAAAAACATTGCATGTGAACATCCACAGCAACATTATGCATTATAACTGAAAGATGGGACTAACCCAAATGTTCTTCAGTGGATAAAAGGATAAACAAAGTGTGGGGATAGCACTGAGCCACACCAAGGAGTGAAGCCCTGACGCCTGCTGTGACACAGATGAACCTGGAAAACACTATGCTCTGTATGACTGTTTCTGTGAGATGTCCAGAACAGGCACATCTACAGAGTAGAAAGCATGTTGACAACTGCTAGGGCCTCTGGGGAGGAGAATAGGGAGTCACTACTAATGGGTGTCCTTTATTTATTTATTTATTTATTTATTTATTTATTTATTTATTTATTTATTTATTTATGAGACAGGGTCTCCCTTTGTAGTTCAGGCTGGCCCTGAGCTCACTATGTAGCCCAGGCAAACCTTGAACTCAGCAATCCTCCTGTCTCTGCCTCCTGAGTGCTGGGATTATAGGCGTGAGCCACCACACCCAGCATGTATGTGGTTATCGGGGATCGAACTCAGGACCTTGTGCTTGTGAGGCAGGCGCCGGAACCACTGAGCTAACCCTCCAGCCTGGGTGTCCTTGTTTTTTGTTTGTTTGTTTGTTTGTTTTGTTTTTTTGAGACAGAGTCTCGCTTTGTAGTTCAGGCTGGCCCTGCGCTCACCCTGTAGCCCAGGCAAGCTTCGAACTCAGCAATCCTCCTGTCTCTGCCTCCCGAGTGCTGGGACTACAGGCGTGAGCCACCACGCCCGGCCTTGTTTTTTTTTTGAGTCAGGGTCTCACTTTGTAGTTCAGGCTGGCCCTGAGCTCACTATGTAGCCCAGGCAAGCCTCGAACTCAGCAATCTTCCTGTCTCTGCCTCCCGAGTGCTGGGATTATATGTCCATTATTTTTTGAGACAGTCTGGACACCATGTAGTCTAGGCTGGCCTCAAACTCGCAGCGATCTTCCTACCTTAGGATATGCTGGGATTATAGGTGTGGGCCACCATGGTGGGTTCCAGTTGGTTTTTAGGATGATGGAAATGCTCTAAAAATGGCTGGAGCCATTGCTGTGCAACACTGAATATACTAGGAGCCAGAGTTCTTAATTGTATGGCGTGTGGATTGTATTTCAATGAAACTATTCTCAAAAAGTCTCTTCAGTCAGAATCGAATGCTCCCTCTATGAAGAAAAAACTGGGGCTCAGGTTGGCCACATAGCTGGGGGTGGACACATAGCTAGAGGAGATGAACTGGGGCCAGCCTCAGGCTGGACTCTCAACCCCACTCTTCCTCCTAGGGATGAGTTTGAGGTGACCCCTCCTGCAGTAGAGATTTTATCCTGACCTTTCCTCTGCCTGGAATGCTCTTCTCCTTGCCTGGCAAGCACCTCCAGAAAACCTCCACTGTCTTCTCCCTCTCTTGTATCCTTCCTTTGACCTGCATTTATTGAGTTGCCTACTCGGTGCCAAGCTCTGGCTTAGTACCTCTTACCCTGGTGAAACAGCCCCTAGGTTGACATCCTGGGGACTCCCAGATTTGCATCTGCCTTCACCAAAGAGCCAGACAGAGAGAGTGGTGGAAGATCAACTCCCTAACTTTCCAGGCTGACTCCCACCTGGACCTCCACCTCCCTGCCTTCTGATCAATGCCTCCTGGAAAGTCTTTGGCCCTCAGCAGCTGAGGGGCTGAGGTGAAGGCACATATCAGCGCAAAGAGGCCAGAGGGTGGAAAGACTAGTTGGCTCTGGGGCCAGGAGCAGAGAGAGGGTCACCAGGCCATGAGAGCAGAATTTGGAGTCCTGAGCCATGACTGCTCCAGCTGGGTGGGTTGGGCCTTCCCCCGAGGGCGTTGAGAAGAACTAGCCTATCTGGAACTAATCCCATGTTAAACTAGACCCAAAGAAGAACTTCCTGGGACCTTGCATGTGACAGCATGCTTGCCAGACGGTGCTATGCCAACAAACTGCCCAAGTAGGTGCTGGCTGAGGCTTGCCCTAGCAAGCAGGTGCCGCTCTGGTGTCTGGCACTTGGTGGCCCAGTCAGGGGTCTTCGCTTCATTGTCCCCATGTGGCATCCTCCAGCCAGAGACCCCCTCCTCCCAGTGGGAGCCCTGAAGTGTTTGGGCCATGGAGGCCTTCTGTTCTTTGTGGGTTCCAGGGCTGCTAGAACTTGTTCAGAGGCCATTTATTCCAAGAATGGTTCATTCATGGGCAGAACCAAGACAAAAAGAGGCTGGGTGTCTGTGGAGAGCTGGCACTAAGCCTGCTGCCAGGAAAGTTGAGGTAGGGGCAGAGAGAAGTCTCAGGCACACAAATCCACCTTTTCTGGGGGGTGGACAAGCTGCTCACTCTCTCTGAGCCTTATCCTCTCCTCTTTGTTAGCTGTGCAGGGCTGGGTGGGGTGTCAAAACTCAGGATGGAGGGCCGGAGATTTAGCTCAGTGGTTCTGGCGCCTGCCTTGCAAGCGCAAGGTCCTGAGTTCAATCCTGGTAACCACATACAATGTTGGGCGTGGTGACTCACGCCCACCAGCCATCAATACTACATACCACAGTGCTGGGCGTGGTGGCTCATGCCTGAAGTCCCAGCCCTTGGGAGGCAGAGACAGGAGGATTGCTGAGTTTGAGGCTTGCCTGGGCTACATAGTGTGCTCAGGGCCAGCCTGAACTACAAAGCGAGACCCTGTCTCAAAAAAAAAAAAACAAAAAAACTCAGGATGGAAAGCCCCCATGGCGTCAGGTGTCCAGTGAGTGCTATGGTTCAGAAAGGCCCCTCAGTCTTTGCCCCAACAGGACATGGAACAGGTCTCTTTGAGTCCTTCACAAACCCAGGGGGAACCTCTCTGGCATCTTCCGGCAGAGCTTACTGCAACCCAGGGCTCACCAGGTATCCTAGGTTGGGGGTGTGTGTTATGGAGAGGCAGGAGATGGGTTTGACTTTGCTTCCTGGGCGCTAGGGAGGATGCCTCTCTACCCTGGTCCGGTCTCCCAAACCCTAAAACGTTTAAGCAGACATGTCAGCTCTCTCCCGAAGGCTGGGCCCTGAACCTGCAGGAAGGCTAGGGTGACTGGGAGCCCAGGGTGCTTATCGCAGATGCCCAACAGTTAAGGGAGCACTCTGCGCACTAGGCTGCCAGCGCGGCCTCATTCTCCTGGGTCTGCAAACTTTTCTGGTTCCTCGGATCGGGAGCCGAGGGTCCGCAGGCACCTGTCCCTCAGGTGTACGCGTGTGGGGTGAGCCTTGTGCTAGTGGGACACAGGTACGCACGCAGCCCGCTCACCGTCTCGGGTCCTTGTCCGCCTCCGAATCGCCGGCACAAGAGTGAAGATGCCTTGCCAGGCGAACCGCAGCCCAGGGTCTCGCTGCCGGAGCGCCCGCGGATGGCCGCGAGCCCGGCCGGCCCGGCACACCCCTCCCCCGCCCCGCCCCGCCCCGCCCCGCCCCGCCCGCTGCCTATCCTCACGGCGGAGGGCGCGGAGCAGATACCCGGCGTCCACAGACTGAGTGGGACGCCGGCAGGGATGTGCGCCCTTCTGCGGCCCCCGTCCCTGGGTCTGGGCGCGGCGCGACCCCATGGCAGATAGCGGCGGCTTGGGCGGGGGAGCCGGAGATCGCCAGGGGGCCGGGGCCGCAGTGCGGACGCTCCGTGCGCCCCTGGCGCTCGTGGCGCTGGGGCTTGGCGCCTACTGTCTCTGCGCTCTCTCAGGACCCTCCCCGCCAGTGTCCCGCGTCCCCGCGCCGGCCCCCGCTCCGCCCCAGCCGCCCGGTGTGCACCCCCTACCCTTGGCCAGTGGCCCGGGCCGCCGGCGCTTCCCGCAGGCACTCATCGTGGGCGTGAAGAAGGGCGGCACGCGGGCGCTGCTGGAGTTCCTGCGGCTGCACCCCGACGTCCGCGCACTTGGCTCCGAGCCCCACTTCTTCGACAGGTGTTATGAGCGTGGTCTCTCCTGGTACAGGTGAGCGCCCAGCGCGTCTGACCCTTTGGCTTCGGCGCGAACTCGGGTGGTAGGATCTAGCGGGGAGGAGCCCTGGCTCTGGGATCGGACCCAGCCTGTATAGGGGGCCAGTTTGACCCTAGGCACTGGCTCCCTAAGCAAAGGCGAGACTGGCCAGAGACCTCAAGAACTTTGGAAACTCCGGGGAAAAGCCTGATTTGGTCTACAAAGGGACTTGGCAAGATTGAGTGGACGGTGTGACCCTAGCGGGAAATAGTTTCAAGCTGTTGATATTATTAGGAATGTTAGAATTGCTTCAGAATCAGTTGGGGCCCCGAGTCCCATCTTCATTTTGGGCTTGTATGATTGACTTGTGGCTAGTTATATTAGAAAGGGGCCTCCAGGTTCCCTGCAGCCTCCTAGAAAGTGTCCTCTCACCCTATCACTCCCTCTTGGGAGCCCTTTTTGACTGGAGTCTGGAGAGAAAGTTTGATCTGGGCTGCAGAAAAGCCCTGCCCTTCAGTGCGTGCCCAGGCGTGGGGAATGGGATCCAGCTGCCTGCACAGGCTCTTTTGCTGCCCTGGGCTCCACCCAGCAGGGACCAGGGGTGTGGCTTTGGAATGTGGGGATACCCTACCGGGGCCAAGCAGCCTGCATTGTGGCTAGTGAAACCCTGACCCCTCTCTGCTGAGTGGGGCACGAGGCCGAGCCAGGCCCTGACCCCTGCCACTTAGCTGGGATTGTAGGTGTGCATCAGCTCACCTGGCTAAGACCCAGGCCCTTGACCCCCTTCTGACCAGTGCACCGTTTCTCTGTTCCAAGATCCACCCTTCCCCCTGTTGTTAACTTTGGCTGTTGCATTAAGATTAGGGGATCTGGAAGAAGAATGAGAGATCTGGCTCCTAAACTCTGAAGGGTTGGTGCTGCCTGGATGCTAGGGAAACTGAGCATTGTGGGGGAGAGTGAGTCAGTTGTAGGGCATCCTGCCAGCTCAGGCTCCTGGAGGAGACCACTGGCCTACTCTGCGTCTCTGCTTTGGAAAGGACCACAAAAGGGAGAGGAGAGACAGAGAAAACCCAGTCAAGGAGGAACACTGTATTGGGTACAAACTTCAGAGCTTGCTGTGAGCACGGCCGGTGCTGGATAGGAGCAGCTGTGGGAGATGAGAATGAATTCAGTGCTGAAAGTTTCACAAGGTACCAGGATTGTGAGCATCCCCAGGCCCACTCTGGGCTCTTGCTTCTTTCTGGGAAAGATTCTAGGGTGTGTGAGGGGCCTGAGAACCCCACAATGGGGGAAGATCTCAGCCCTGGGAAGAAGACCTTGGAGAGACTGACATGCCCAGGACAGGAGCAGAGGGTGCTCTAGGCAGTGCAGCCCTGCAGAGAGGAGACAACTTCCTCATCTGTAGAATCTGTCTCCATGGAGGGGTGCAGAGGATACTTGTAGAGGGCTTAGGCTCTGTGGCCTTTGTCCCATTTGTCCAGTACAGAACATGCTGAGTGTGATGACTGATCCTCTGGCTTGTGTCCTAATGTCTAAGAGGACTGTGGCCATGTGCTGAGATATGTGAATGTGGGGCTGCTGTGCTCACAAATGGCCGAGCTCCTGGTGCCTGCTTGCCTTTTCAGCCATCATGAGTATGTCCTGAATCCCTGAAAATACTCTTGCTGCTGCCTCATTGTCTCTAGCTGCAAAACTTGGGATGAGACCATAGCACCTGCAGGGACCTGTTCTAGGTGTGAGTTGGGAGGCAGGTGGAGAAGGAGTAGCCAGGTCTCCAGGTGAGTTTCTGGGAAATCGTTCCATATCCTACCTCATTCTAGGCAGTGACCCTGGCCATCTTTTACCCTTTGTAGGTAAGTAGGTCCTGTGTTGACCTTAGCCCATTCTTTTCCATCCCCAATCTCTGTTAGTTCACCTCTCAGACTCTTGAAGGTACTCCGTCTGGGGACCCTGACCCCTGGGTAACCTGTAACTCAGTATCTGCTCACTCATTCACTTACTATTGAGCAACCACTACTTGCTAGATACTAGTATCACAGAACAACCCCAAGGTCTTGATCTGGAAGGGATGCCCCATTTTGGGTCAGGTGGAGATTCAACTCTGACTATAATACTCAAGAAGAGCAAGAATAGTCAATTTAGGGGCCCTAAAGAGATTTAGCTCAAGGTCCCTGGTTTGATCCCTGGTAATCTTGTACAACAATACTGAGCATGGTGGCTCATGCCCACTGGCAAGCAATACCATATACTGGGCTTGGTGGCTCAAGCCTGTAATCTCAGCACTGGGGAGGCAGAGGCAGGAGGATTGCTGAGTTCCAGGCTTGCCTGGACTACATTGTGAGCTCAGGGCTGGCCTGAACTACAAAGTGAGACCCCGTCTCAAAAAAACCCCAAAAAAACAAGAGGAAGCTGGGGTGATGGCACACACCTGTAATCCCAGAACTTGGAAAGCTGAGGCAGGAGGAAGGCTGTGAGTTCAAGACCAGCCTGAACTATATAATGAGATCCTGACTATAATACATAAATAAATAAAAATAAAGGAAGAGGAGATGAGGCAGTGTGGGTATGGAAACCTCCTTAGTTCCCAGTGTCGGAGCAGTGAGTTTAGGGTTTGTGCATGCAGGGGAAGACTTAGTCTTCAGTGGGCCATATCCTTTTTCCTCCTGTGGCTGGGGACAATCTCCTTCCAGCACTTTCTAAATAAAAATGATAACTAGTTTTCCCCTGGTCCCAAACCCCGATGGACCAGACCCAGACAGGATATAGGACATGGGGGAGAGGGTGCATGTTCTGGGTTGGAAGAGAATAGCCCAAGGCTGGATAGAAGCCACAGGGAAATGCAGACCAGATGAGCTGGCTCATGGGGAGGGTCTTTGGAACAGCTTGTCAGATGTTTGCTGTGTGGGGTCAGAGTTCTGTTCTGCTTATCCTCTCTCTGGTCTCTACCACCGCTGAAAGCTCCTATCCTCGCTCTCCAAGCCCAGTCAAGACAGGCTGTAGAACCTGAGGAGAGTAAGTACTTGATCCCAGAAATCTCAGACCAGGCTTGTGGCAACTGTGAGCCCAGGAAGTCCTTTGTCCCCTCTGTATTCTATCCCCTTCTTCACGAGCAGTGGTAGGAGGGGCCTCCCCCTTTGGAGCTGCTCTGCTGTTCTGATTTCCTAAAAAGAAAGGCTGGGGGTGATGGGTAACATCAGGGCTCCCTGCAAAGGAGGGTGTTGGGAACATTCATAATGAGGCTTTCAGTTAGGCAAGAAAAAGACTGGGAGTCAGGACAGGTTAAAGACAGGAGGGGAGGTGTCTGGGAGGCCTTCCCCAGGGAAGATGAAGGAGGGAATGATGCATTCTGGTGAGGCCTGGTATACACCTCTCTCAGCATCAGCATCAGCTCCTCCTGTAGGTCTGTGGTAAGGCCCAGTGTAGGGAGACTCTCCTTACGACTCCTCGAGGGGAAAGGAGTCCCCTTGCACGCACTGGCTGGCCCTGCCAGCGTATAGCCCTGGGCCAGAGACCATGTGGACTAAGGTGTCTGAACTTTTCCTGAGGTCAGCTGGGTGTTGTCCCCACTGGATCTCCAACATGTGAGGTAGGGCATGGAGGGCAGGGAAGGACTGGAAGAAGGATCCACCTCCATCTAGGAGCCTCAGCTGCCTGCTTATCAAACTGGACAGTGGGTGGAGTGGAGGGTGGTTCTGGCTCACTGTGTTACCAAGAAGGAGGAAGCTGATTTGTCCTCTGTGACTTCTGAAAATCAGCTCTGCTCTGGGCCTCAGTCTGAGGGGTGGGGAGGTTCTGTTCTATGGTGCCTTCTGTGACTATAAAGGGTGTTGGGGATACTGGTACTCTCAGTTCTCACTCTTGCCTAGTGGGGCACATGCATACATTTTCCTGTTTTACCACCAGCAACCCCCAATCTGATCATGCAGTCATGAGGGACTGTGTGCCTGTGTCTGGCCCAAATTTCCTTAGGGGTTCTGTGCAGGGAATGGGTCAGGCTGGCTGAGACCTGGACTTGTCACCTCCTGGCTGGGCCAGTCCTGGGCCTATCAGTGGGATCAGGCAGTTATCCTCATCAGATGTTGAGAGGCAAGGCCAGGTGCAAGGCTGGACATGGCTGGCAGAGACATTTCCCTAGCACAGGCCACAGTCTCTGTCTCTGTTGACCTAGTTCCCAGCCCTCCCTTGGGACTGTTGCTCAGCTGCCCCACCTTGCCCGACCTCACCCTGTACTACCTGGCTGGCAGGTGCTGCCTCAAGACAGCGTGAGGCGTGCCTGGGCCTGTCTGGATGGGCTTTCCTAGATTTGAGTTAGTCAGAAGCCTGGGGTCAGCTAAGTCCGTCTGGACCTTGGGTTGGGCTAGTGCCCTCTTTTCCCAGGTTAGAATGGCGGGGAGCTTTTAGAAATATTATGTCCTGATTCTGGGGCCTTGGAAGCACAGGGCCTTGAGACAGGTTCCCAGGCAGATCATAGCCATATCACTAATTTTCTCAAATGTGCTGGGCCCTGAGGGTGACTTCTTGGCAGTCTGAGTTGGGCCCAGGTGGATGAATTAACAGGGCTGCAATTAAAAGGTGGGGAAAAAGATGTATTTAAATTAAGGGGAGGGAGAGAAGGAGGGAGAATCCTACCCTGTGTTGGCTACACTTGTCAATTACCATAATTGATGGCCTAATTCAGGGGACGCTTCAGTCATTGAGTGAAAAGGGTGACCTTGAGTAATTATAGTGCAGAGGCCTGTGGGGTAAACAAGTCCAGACAGGCTAACCTTGGAATGCTTGGTTTGGGAGTGATAGCAAGGTCAAGGTTGGAGGAACAGCAGCTTCAGGAGGGGAGTCTGGTGGGTGGAGGTTTCTGGGACTAAGAAGCTGGCCCTTGAGTAAAGGGGTTGTAGAGCTTGTGCAGAGAACATAGGTAGCTGCTGAAGTTACCTCTGGGTCACTTCTGTCCCTAGTGACTTACCCCATTTTCCCTAGAGGTAGCGCAGATGGTGGCAGCAGGGCTGGGCTGGGCTGGGCACCTTCTAGCTCAGCTCTTAGGCTGCCTACCTGCCAGAATATTCATCGCAGCACTTGAGAGGAAGGACCTGAGGGGGAGGAAAGCCAGCTCTCTTTAGGGGCCTGGGGCTTCCCTGCAGGAGAAGGTTCTAGTCCCTGGTTTAGCATGAGAGGAGACACTCCACAGATGTGCTTAACCAAGAATGGCACCCACTCAGTCTTCTCCTCCTACTGCCCCCAGGAACTTGATGCCGCGTACCCTGGATGGACAGATCACCTTGGAGAAGACACCCAGCTACTTTGTGACGCGGGAAGCCCCTCATCGAATTCATAGCATGTCCCCAGACACGAAGCTGATTGTGGTGGTACGGAACCCCGTGACCCGGGCCATCTCTGACTATGCCCAGACACTTTCCAAGACCCCGGGCCTGCCCAGCTTCCGTGCCCTGGCCTTCCGTCATGGCCTGGGGCCTGTGGACACAGCCTGGAGTGCTGTGCGTATCGGTCTTTATGCCCAGCACCTGGACAACTGGCTGCACTACTTCCCTCTGTCCCACTTCCTGTTTGTCAGTGGTGAGCGTCTCGTCAGTGACCCAGCTGGAGAGATTGGCCGCGTGCAGGACTTCCTGGGCCTCAAACGGGTCGTCACAGACAAGCACTTCTACTTCAACATCACCAAGGGCTTCCCCTGTCTCAAGAAGGCCCAGGGAAGTAGCCGGCCCCGCTGCCTGGGTAAATCCAAAGGCAGGCCTCACCCCCATGTGTCCCAGGCAGTGGTCCAGCGCCTGCAGGACTTCTACAGGCCCTTCAATCGCAAATTCTACCAGATGACTGGCCAGGACTTTGGCTGGGACTAAGGAAGGC
>PVIC010035073.1:0-19232 GCA_004025085.1 Thryonomys swinderianus | reverse complement strand
AAGGAAAGAATTGAGATGTGTCCTGTACCAACTTCCCACAAGGAATGTAAACATTATATACTACATGCATATACTAAATAATAAACTAAAAACCTTTTTAAAAAGAATCTCAGGTTTTTCATGAAGAAATTCTAAACAATTATTTTCAGTTAAACAGAATTATTTTCTTACATAGATAACAAACTTTATATTGATATAATATGATCTTCAATTATCAATGATTTAAATCTTTTATAGAATAAGTTCTACTTAATTTCTGTTTTGATTCCTCAAATCTTCAATATCTCCCACTACTAAGGTTTTACTTGAAGCATGCCAGGTCCCTCCTCCAGGGTCACTCCCAACCCCTACCCTAGCCTTAACCTCTCTGCTCTCTCAATCCAGCACACATAGTTCAACTTTAGACACTCAGGAGTGGATAGCACAGAAGCTGACAATGAAACAATTACCACTGTAAAAGAAAAGATACATAATTATAAAAGAACAAAGTAAGACCAAATATGGAAAACTGTCAGAATCAATTGCACAATGAAGAAACAGCAACTGGCCAATTGAATGATTCCTGAAAGTTAGTCAATGATAAAATTGTATTGGTTCTTATAAAGGTAAGAAAAATAAAAAATTTATTTAGCTTTAAAAATAACTACAAAATGTACCAATAAAATCAATTAAATAAAAATATCTAAATTTATTTCAATTTAAACAACTATACTCTTTTAGGTTGTCTTTCCTACTTGAGAGTTAACATATCTTTTCTCCAAGTGATGGTGCCATACACAGTAACTTTTGTTTTTGCATTTTACTGTCCTTTTGTGGATGTAGAGAGATGAAAAGGACATTGTAGGCCTATGCTGTAACACAGGACAGACCAAGGTAGGAGTTCTCTTCCTGGCCGGCCTCGTGGCTAAGGTTGCTAATATCTTCAGGAAACTAAACTTTAAAGCAACAGCTATTACCTAAAATGATCAGTTTAAAGACACTGGCCTACCTGACCACAAAGGGAAATGTGTTGTGTTCTCCTTTTACCTTCTCCCCTTCAAACTTTGTGCACTCCACATGGATCACTCACTGCTTTCAGTGACAGATGAAATTTTTAAGAAACTCAAAAGCCAAGTGATTGGTGCTTCTGTGGATTATCATCTCTGTCACCTGGCATAGATCAACATACCCAAAAAACAAGAGAGACTGAGAGATCCATGAACATTCCCTGGTATCAAACCACGAGCACTATTGCTCAGGATTATGTGGCCTCTTAAAAAGACCAATGAAAGCATCTCACATTCAGGGCCTTTTTATCATGATGATAAAAACACCCATCAGAAGATTACTGTAAATGATCTTCCTGTTGGCTGCTCTGTGTACAAGACCTGAGATTACTCTGGGCCTTCCACTTCATTGACAAACATGGGGAATTGAGCCCAGTTGGTGGCTCGAAGCCTGGCAGTGTACCATCAGGCCTGAGGTCCAAAGAGCAAAAAATACTGGGCATATTAATACCAGGTTACTGACAGCACCCATGAGAACAAAATCCCATTTTCTATTAAAGGGTAACCTGAATACAAGCAGAAAAAACAGAACCAGTATGACAACTATATAGAGCTCAGAGAGACAGACAGAAGAACACTGCACATTGATGCCAGGGGTTGGGGCTAAAGAGTGCTATAAAGTCAGACTAGGGAGCCTTCCCTGGGGCCCTTGTGTAGCAGGTTACAGCAGGTTGGGATTTCCAGTAGGCACAGTAGAGAGCGCTGAAGAGACCAGAACGCTTAAGAATTTTAAACTCCACATTCTCTGATGGTCTTGCCCAGTGAAAAGCAGCTGGGTACTGGGGCTACACGGTTTCTTTTTTTTGCTCCTATCAAACCTAGTCTTTAGCCACCATTATAAAAACAACCATAGCCGGGCATGGTGGCTCACGCCTGTAATCCCAGCACTCGGGAGGCAGAGGCAGGAGGATTGCTGAGTTCAAGGCTTGCCTGGGCTCCATAGTGAGCTCAGGGCCAGCCTGAATTACAAAGCGAGACCCTGTCTCAAAAAACAAACAAACAAACAAACAAACAAACAAACAACAACAACAACCATAGATACCTTTGTCTGACAACAGAAATACACTGGTACTTTGGTTCATCAAGGCTTCATCAACATCATCTACAATGGTTCATCAACAAAAGTTATTTAAAATTTTTTGTTTTTATTTGCAAACTCTACATTGGGTGACAAACTGACCATCTTTCCCTCACAAACACAAATGTGGCCATCTTTTCCAAAATTGTGGAAAAATTAAATTTGTGAACTGAGGAAACATTATATTTAATTCATCAGCTGATTTAAGTGAGGCCTTTATGTCCCTGTCCATTACTAACAAAGCTCCTGAAGGGCAATGGTCCTGTTTTGCTTACACACAACCCCAGTATGGCAGTGTACTCAGGGAGTACTGAAGGTACCTATTTATGATCATGATGATAACTTTCTTCTATACAACCCACCAGTATTGAACTACAAGTTTTTACCTTCATACCATTATTGAAAGTTTTATTACTAAATGGAGGTCAGAGAGACTATATGACTTCTAGTTCACAATGACAGGAAGCCAGAGACAAAAGAACAAAGTAGCATGGTTGAAGCGCCTTCACCTGAGTTATTTTAAGTAGACAAAACTAAAAATCTGGACAAAGTATGTCCTTCAACAAGTTTTTACAATAATGGGAGGCTCTGAATGGGCCTTTTCCATCTTTCATTTCTAGGAGTGGATAAATTTTTCATGCAATAGTAAATCAACCTTGAGTCTAACAAGCATGCCCCACAATACCAAAACACAGCAAAAGGAACCCGATTATAAATCATTCCATTTCCTCAGAGAATACCACTGAATTATTAAAGGCTTCTATTAGGAGGTGAGATCATAGAAGAAGCACATTCACTTCTCAAAATATACTTAGCTTTTGTAAACCCCAACAAGTTATATATAGTTCAAAGACTTGCAGACAGCTGGAAATTTACAGAATTTTCCTTCCCAGAAAAATTCTACTGAACAACAGAGTAACATAATGTGAAATCTTTATAAATGAACCACTAAAAATTAGGTCTGAAATTTAAACTCATATCCCATAAAGTTAGTTTTTAAAAATTGGTCCAATTCAAAGTGTTTCTTTAAGATCACTGATTCTCTAACCACACACGCTTGGAGAGAAAACAGTACATCTGTTCATTCAAATAAAGTTTGACTGTCATTAAGTAGCTCACTCAGAATCACTCAGCAAGTCTCGAGAAAGTCTTGAGAAAGCACTAAAATAAAATGACCTGTCAGTACTGAGAGGGAAAAGCACAAATCTGGGATTTAGATAGACACAGGTTTGAATTTTAACTAAATCACTTCGCTGTGTAGCTGGCAAGTTTCTTGGTGTCTGAACCTGTTTCTCTGAACCCATTCTAATTTATGAAGATAAGTAAGCAAAACACCACACAATACCTGCGATATGAGACTGCCTGAGCAAATAACAAGAGGGACTCTGCATGGAGCTTGGAAAGGCAGTGGTACTGCAGCATGACCAGCCTCACTGTGTTTCACAAGTGTCTGAGGATGTGTCTCTGACAGGAAAAAGTCAGGTGAGCTGTGTGCAGTAGGTTGGGTTAAATTTGTATAGAAAGCAGTAAGCTGTTTAAATGGGCCAAAGAATAAGAACAAGCAAAAATAACCAACTTCTTCCTTAAAAAAAAGTTTCAACCACACTATGTCTTTCATAGTCAAATAATCTATAAAGTATCAATAAGTAGTTTAGATCAAGCATCTTAAGCCATGATGACTATAGATCTATAGCTGTTCATTCATTGCTTTAAAAACATCTACTCTGTAGCACTAATGTGCGTGATACAAACATGAATGACACAGGGCTGAGGGATTACCTCATGTAATTCAAGACATAGTAATAGCCACAGACTCAAGTTGTAATACACCCTAATAAGCACAGTGGCTTATAATACACCCTAATAAGCACAATGGCTTTCACTGAGTCATTCAGCAGGTATTACATGCCAGGAGCCACACTAGATGGCAGAACTACAGAAATTATTTAAAAAAACAGAAACCACACTCTGCAGAAATTCATTCTGGCAGAGACTAGAGCAGCCCTGAGGCACAAGCTATGATGACAGGAGGGACCAGCTAAATCTGGCCGGAAGAGGCAGGGGAGACCCCAGAACTGTGGCCTGTACCAAGGAGTAAAGCTGAGCAGAAGGGCAGGAACAGTGGGTGGAAGGGGACAGAAACAGTACATGCACGAGGACGATGAGATAAATCTGTATGGTGTGTACAGAAGGGAGAAAAAGTCTAAGTTGCTAGAATGTTGGGAAATTGGGAAGCAGATAAATGATGAAATAAAAAAATATAAGAACAGGTTATGCAGGGTCCTAGAGTCTAGCTTTCAGGCACTAGGGAGTCAATGTGGGTTTCTGACCTGAAAATGTGATCAGATCTATTGTTCATTTGTTTGTTTTGCAGTACTGGGGCCAGAACTTAGGGGTAGTTTATCCCTAAACTTTATCTCCACCCCCCTCTTTTATTTTAATGAGACAGAGTCTTGCTAAGTAAGGATGTTGCCCAGACTAGGGTCAAACTTGCAATTCCCTTGCCTTAGCCTCCCATGTACCTGGGATTACACAGGCATGTTTCATAATGTGTAGCTCAGACCTGTGCTACAGCAATGAACAGTGGCAGGATGAAAAATGGACTAGCTGGGCAGAGGTATCATGAGCAAGAAATCTAATGCGACAGGTAGGGAAGAAGTGCAGTGGCCATTCCATAAGGCAATGGCAATGTAAAGGAAGAGAAGGGGATCAAGTGAAAGCCATCTCAGGGCTGAAATAATGTACTCCAGGAAGTAAGCAGATGGAGTATGGGGTGAGGTAGGGCTAGGATAGAACTGATACATGCCTACAGCAACACTGCTCTCCACTGGGAAACCAGCTAGGTGGAATTACAAGCTGAACAGGTCTGAAAGATAAAAAATGAAGTTACTGTGGGACCTAGGGAGTCTGAGATGTCTATAGTACATTCAGGCAGACTGTTTGGTAGGCAGGTAGAAATCAAGACCTAGAACTTGAACAAGAATTTTGATTTAGGATGATCACTATGTGGGTAAGAGACACTTTTGAAGTTACACACTATTACGGATATACTGAAGCTATAATTCTCCAGAAAAATAATACACTTTCAGCAGCTTCACCAACCCTCTAGAGACTATTCACAGACCCCAGATTAGGAATTGCAGTGTACACAGTAAGTGGCAACCAGATGATGCCATGTAAGACAGGGATCCAGACTAGAACCCCAACTAGCAATCGAAAATTGAATTAAGGAAGAGAAACTCTGGAAAATGAGAAGTGGTCAGAAATTAGGGGGACTAAGAGAAACCTCATGAAGTACAGTATCTGATGAAAGAATAAAGAGAATCAAAACTACTATATAACCATGAAGTGAATATTGGGCTCGTACTCAGCGGGCTAGTTCTATATATAAAAGTAACACAACCTGAGCTGATGATGTACCTCAGCAGCAGTGTGCCTGTCTGGCAAGCGCAAGGTCCTGAGTTCAATCCCTAGTACCAGAAAGAAAACAAAACAAAACACAACCTATCTTGCAGTACACACTTTTGTTCTGGTTGATTTTGTTTTGTTTATTTTATTGTACTGCACTGTACTGTACTGTGTTCTTCTTTGGTACTGGGCATCAAACTCCAGACCTTGTGCTTGGGAGGCAGGCACCAGGACCAGAGCTAAAACCCTGGCAGGACACTCTTCCCCAGCAATAGTTTTACCAGAACTCAACCCTTCCAATCCTCCACTAACACCTCTCTTCCCCAAGTTAAGTCATCTGCGACCAAAGTCATCCATTTGGGTAATACACAGCTTCAAGTTTAAATAGAATCTTTGGCCAATAATTAAGAGGAAAGCAAATTGATTTGTATAGATAATGTCCCAACTTCAAAGCACTTAGTAGTTCAACTGTCATCTATCTTGCTCTTAGCTGTTAATAAGAAATAGGAAACGATTTTATTTTCAATTTGTGCAAGTATCAACCAACATATGCTGTCCAGGATAACCCCAGTCAGCAGTTACTACACAATTTTCAAAAGAAACTTTTTAAAGCTTCAGACTATGAAAGCTTCATGCTTTTTCCCCTCATGTATTTTAATAGAGGATATTAATTATGCAGAGTAGTGAGTTTCCTTCTGGCAAATTCATACACGTACACTATTTCTACCCTCCCCATCATCCCTTTCCTACACCTTCCCCCAATTTCACATTTTAGGTGAAGTTTCAATGCATGTAATACATTTTGATAATATCCATTCTTCCTAGTACCTTTATTTACATTCCTCCCCCCTTGTTTATTCCCTTGTCTAATAATGGTTGCTCTTCTATTTGCTTGTCATCTTTTTTAGATTCTACATATTAGGAGAACATATTTGTCTGAGTCTAACTCATTACTTCAGGTGTAAAGAGTGATGTAGCTGGACTAAATGGCAGCTCTATTCTTATAGAGGCTGTACTAATTTGTATTTCACCCCCAGCAGTGTAGACCAATCCCCCACCACACATCCCACCTAGCATGTTTATGTATGTATGTATGTATGTGTGTGTGTGTGTATTTTTTTTTTGTATTCTTGATGATAGCCATTTGGACTGGAGTGAAATGGAATTTCAATGTAGTCTTGATTTGCATTTCCCTAGTGGCTGAAGATGCTGAACATTCTCTCATATATACTTATTGGTCATTTGTACTTATTCATTTGCTTATTTAGTGATTGGGCTACTCAATATTTTGGTGTTTTTTTGAGTGCTTTACATATTCTAGATATTAATTTTCTATGAGTAAGGTAGCTGATCCCATTCTGTAGGATGTCTCTTTGCTTTCATTTCCCTTGCTGTACAGAAACTCTAATTCAGTATGGCACTTGTTGATTCTTGATATTTATTTTCTATGCTACTGAAGCCCTATTCAGGAAGTCTTTACCTAGGCCTATGGCTTCCAGTATTTTCTCTACGATTTCTTTGAGTAGTTTCAAAGTTTCAGATATTATACATACTAAGTCTTTGATCTATTTTCAAAGATAGGAATCTAGTTTCTATCTTTTACAAATAGATGTCCAGCTTTCCTAGCACCGTTTAAGAGGCTGTCTTTTTGCAATGCATACTTTTGGCTCTCTTGTCCAGAATCAGATGGCTGTAGCTGTGTGCATCTGTTTCTGTGAACTCTGTTCCATTTTACTGGTGTACATTTTCTATATCTGTACTGGTATCATGCTATTTTTGCTATGGCTTTGTAATATAGTTTTACATTGGGCATTATGATGCCTCCATCCTTATTCTTTTTGATTAGATTGCTTCAGCTATTCGGGGTCTTTTGTGTTTCCATGTGCATTTTAGTATTGTTTTGGTTTTTTCTATGAAGAGTATCATTGGCTTTTTTATCTAAATCTGGAATCTAAATCTATAGATTGCTTTTGGCAATCCAGCCATTTTAACAATACTAATTCTGCCAATCCATAAACACAACAAGGTATTTCCATCTTCTAATGTCTTTCTTCAATTTTTTTCTCAGTGTGCTGAAATTTTTATTGTGGAGCTCTTTCACTTCCTTGATTAGATTAAGCCCCAGATTTTTTTTTTAAAATTATTATGAACAGAACTGTTTTCCTCACTTCTTTCTCAGCTAGACCATTAGTAAGTAGTGCAGTATATAGAAAAGGTACTGACTTTTTAATATTCATTTTATATTCTGCTACTTTGCTGAATTCATTTATCAGCTTAATCTTTAGGTAGAATTGAGTCATCAATGTACAAAAAACATTATCTGCAACCAAGGATAATTTGACCTCTTCCTTTTCTATCTGTAATCCTTTTCTTTCTCTTGCTTAGTTGCTCTAGCTAAAATTTCAAGAACTATGTTAGGCAACAGTAGCAAGAGAACATTTTGCTGTGTTCCCACTATCTTTACACTTTTAACTTTCCTGACACACTGCATTATGCAAAATATTTGCTATGGTTACTAATGAACTTTTAGAACCATTACTGGTGATTTTCAAGCTTCTGGAGCTACCAAAACTGAACAGAAAGGGCTCTAAGCAAATGAATGAGGCCAGAAAAAAATTAAGATCTACTTTAAGAAAACCTGAATACTTTCTAATGAGATGGCCACAAAAATAACTAATTTTTCAAATTATTTAAGGTTCTACAGAACTTTTTTTCCTCTATCCTTTATTTTTTTCCTTCTTTCTTTGCAAGCAACTTTAACAACTACCAATTTTTCTTCAGAAAGAAAAGCATTTTAGAGTGCTTATAAAAACATTTACACTGTTAAATGGAGGGACTTTGGGCCCACACTCAAGTGAAATAAACTGGACACATATATTTAAATACTGCATTGTTTCTCTGGTTGAGAAACCAAAAGTGGAAATAAGGAACAAAATGAATAATAGATATTGGGAAATAGGAAGAAAATGTTCAAGTGAAAAGGGGAACAAAGGAGGGGAAGAAGGAAAGGAAAGAAGGGACAAGGAAAAAAGGGAATAGAAAGAAAAATGGAAACAAAGCTTTTGTAAATAAGGAGGAAAAGGGGCTGGAGGGGACGCTGAAAAAAAGCAAGCTATATCATGTATAAGTACAAATTCTCTATGATGAATGTTCATTATAAATGAACCAAAAAAGGTTTTTCCTTCAAAAAAATTTAAGCTATTTTTATGTCAATCTTTATTATAATTTTTCTGAACTCTTTCCAATCAAAATACCTTTGAAAATATTTTTTAAAAAGGTACACTCTTTGTCTCTGAATTAACACAAAAAATTATGAAACAGCCAGATGTGGTGACACATGCCTGTCACCCTAGCACTTGGGAGGCTGAGGTAGGAGGACTGACTGCCACGAGTTCAAGGCCAGCCTGAAATAAATAGTGAGACCCTGTCCCCAAAAGCCAAAAATGATTTATGAAAGAAAAAAGGAACACAAGAAATTTCAGTTCAAGGTTTCTCATGTATAATGCTATGATCCCTTTCTCTGGCAAGGAAAATATCACTGATAAATTTGGCAATAAAGTTCCCTGGTCTGCTGGTGGTATTTCCATTGCAAGACCCTAAAAGCTAACAGGTCAAGCCAAGCAACTCAGCCTTTTCTGGGGAAGCAAATATTTACTACTTCCCACAGAGCAGGTTATCAGCCAAAAGTAGTACTTATCTCACTAATCACTTATAACATGCATTTTAGGAGAATTTCCTCCTCTGTAGGGAATTAACAAACTGCAAAAATATGCAGTTTCAAAACATGGAAAAATACTGTACTTGTAAAAGCATGGATGGTAACGAGACATAACCCTTTCTATCATAACCAGATATATCTTCAGTTTTTCCCCTTCAAACTCAAACTCTTCTCTAAGTTATCAAATTTTAATTCCAATCTTATTATGTAGTAAGTGATTTTTTTTTTGACCAGTCAGGCTGGCCTTGAACTCTTTATGTAGCCAAGCTGGCCTCCAACTCAGTGATCCTTCTGCCTCAGTCTGCCACATGCTAGGATTACAGGTGTGTATCACCGTGTCTGGCTGTGATGCTTCTTAACTACATCTACCCTTAGTCTTACTACAGCCTTAGTAACCAAGGGAAAAAGCATTAACAGAAAACTAACTTTATAAACCACCTGGTCAAAGATAACTAAAAGTTTAGAGTGTCACATATTAATAATAAAATACAAAGGAATAGGGCCGGAGGGTTAGCTCAGAGGTTCCGGCACCTGCCTCGTAAGCACAAGGACCTGAGTTCGATCCCCAGGTAACCACATATAATGCCAGGCGTGGAGACATGCCCACCAACAATCAACACCGCATACCACAATGCCAGACGTGGTGGCTCACGCCTGTAACCCCAGCACTTGGGAGGTAGAGACAGGAGGATTGCTGAGTTCGTGGCAGCTTGCCTGGGCACCACAGTGAGCTCAGGGCCAGCCTGAACTACAAAGCGAGACCCTGTCTCCAAAAAGAAAAAAAAAAAATACAAAGGAATAAGTTGGACTCATCTTGATTTCCAGGTCAAGTTTCTTTAAAAAAACTTTTTTTGAGAAAGTCAGAAATAAATTTCAAAGGTAATGAAAATACAGTAAGTATAAAAGATTATGAGAAAAAGATATTTTACACAAAAAGTCTCCCAAAGAACATGATAAAAACATATACTCAGGGGCTGGAGATTTAGCTCAGGGGTTCTGGTGCCCGCCTCCCAAGCACAAGACCCTAAATTCGATCTAGTAACCACATACAATGCGGGGCGTGGTGACTCACACCCACCAGCAATCAATACCACATACCACAGTGCCAGGCGTGGTGGCTCTCCCCTGTCATCCCAGCACTCGGGAAGCAGAGGCAGGAGGATTGCTGAGTTTGAGGCTTGCCTGGGCTACATAGTGAGCTGAGGGCCAGCCTGAACTACAAAGCAAGACCCTGTCTCAAAAAAAAAAAAAACAAAAAAACTCAGTTAAAATATGGATTTGCAAAAAAATTTTTAAAAATTTAAAAAGGAGTGGGGGGATTTCCGAAAGACAATCAAGGTTGAGCAAAATAAATTGCCTCAATTTCAAAAGCTAACAAAAAGAGGTATTTCTGTGCAGATGTAGTCAGGCAGTGGGCAGTTTCTCTCCAAATGCCTCCTTCCTATCACAAAGAAAACAATTCACCCCCAGAAGGGTGTACTCCAGGCAAGGACAGACCATGGTCTCTGGACCAAAGCATTCCTGGGCCTCCAGGCTCTGCACTTGCTAGCTGTTTCAAATTTGTGGAACTTATCCTCTTTGAACCTCTATTTCCTCATCTGGAAAATAAACAATAGCCACCTCACAGGGCTGACATGAGGCTAAAATAGGTTATGTCAAGTGTAAATATAAGCAAGGCCTGGTGCAAAGTAATATGGCAACACAACAGCTTAAACTCAGCTTCCATTCTTAAGTCCTTATATTACACATCCAACATGTGCCTATATTTCCAGTGCAAAAGAATGACCAAAGTAGTTGCATTTTTAGTGATACTGTTACCTCTCTCGTTTGCCTACTAGCAAGCTCTACCCAACTGTCTGTTTCCTATGAGGAGCTTCCAAGAGTCTGCAGCAATAGCCCTGGCTCCCATGGCTGTTCACAACTATCTTTCCAATGTAAATCCTCAACACCACCCTTGAAAAAAACTTAAAACAGACTGGTATCATTACTGGCCCCTAGATAACATCTTAGGGGTTCCATTTCTCCACTGCTTCTACCTGAATCTAACAGAATCATCAAAGCCTACTGAAGATCAGTGTAAGTCCCTCTCTCTAAGAACCTTCTCAGTGATTCTGCTTTTCTTTGAATTCCTATTTGAACACCACTCTTATAAGACTCATCTGAAACTTAAAAAATATATAAGTATGTCTAGATGTGGTTGGTTTCACTTCTCCTAAAACTATAAAACATTTTGGGACACAAATGACCTCTTTCTCAATGATATACCATAGTAGGAACTCAATTAAAATTCTCTACATTATGAAGAATTGAAACCATCTTACCTGAACTGTTACAACTGCTGCTCCTTGGCATTTTTTACCCCCACTGCCTCGACACTCCAAATGCAGTGTGATCTGCTCTTCTCGGTTAACATACTTTTTGGGCATTGTATCCAGCAGTTCACTATCCAGAGCAACCTGCTGAGATTCCCGAAGAGCTGCAGTTCTGGAAAAAAATCCAGAAGGTAGATTAAAATTTTAAGAAAAGTTATGTAAAAAGTAGTAAGTTTCCAGAGCCGGAGATTTAGCTTAGTGGTTCTGGCACCTGCCTGGCAAGCCAAGGTCCTGAGTTCAATACCAGTAACCACATACAATGTTCGGTGTGGTGACTCACACCCACCAGCCATCAATACCACATACCACAGTGCCGGGCGTGGTGGCTCTCGCCTGAAATCCCAGCACTCGGGAGGCAGAGACAGGAGGATTGCTGAGTTTGAGGCTTGCCTGGGCTACATAGTGAGCTCAGGGCCAGCCTGAACTACAAAGTGAGACCCTGTCTCAAAACAACAACAACAACAACAAAAAGTAATAAGCTTCCAGTTACCCCCCAGCCAGCATTACAGCATAGTATTTCACACTAACAACAGACCATGAGTACACACATGTGCCATGATTTAGCCAAATCCTGTTTCCTCTGGACAGGCAAACCCAGAAGTTAAGAAATAAAGAAAAAGCATTATGAAAAAGTGGCATAACTTTTAGCCAGAAACAAAGTTTCACTTAGAACCTGGGTTATATCAGTAAGACCTTTTCTTTGAGACAGGGTCTCGCTTTTAGTTCAGGCTAGTCTTGAGCTCACTATGTAGCGCAGGCCAGCCTCAAACTCAGCAATCCTCCTGCCTCTGCCTCCCAAGTGCTGGGATCATATTGGGATCACAGGCTGGAATGACAGGTGTGAGCCACCACACCCAGCACTGTGATATGCGGTACTGATTGCTGGTGGGTGTGAGTTACCACACCTGATATTGTCATATGTGGTTACCCAGGATCAAACTCAGGACATGGCACTTGCTAGGCAGGTGCTGGAACCACTGAGCTAAATCTCTGACCCTCAACAAGACTTTCTCATGGACCCTAAAACGTAAGAACAAGTGAGGGCCAGGGATATACCTTGCCTGTCTGGCAAGCACGGGTTTTGAGTTTGATCGCTGGTACTGGAAAAAAGAAAAAGAAATTATTTTAAATTTAAAAATTAATAAAAAGTTAAAAAAAAGAAGGCCAAGGATTTAGCTCAGTGGTACCACTGTCAGCCTTGCAAGCTCAAGGCTGAATGTTTGATCCTCAATACTAAAAAAAAAAAAAAAAAAGAAAGAAAGAAAAATATAAAAGAACACGTGAGAATTCTGACCAATTTAATCATTCTAAAAGGTGCAAAGTAGTATGACAAAACAACAGCCTAAACTCAGTGTACCAGTGACTTTCATACCAGAAACTTTTTAGTCATTAGCACTTCAAATTGAAAATGTTGAACACACAGACAGATAAACGTGAGTGACACAGCACATGTACAAGGCCCCGGACTTAACTCCTAGCACTATCAATGGGAAAAAAAAAGTTAAGTGTGAGATTAAAAAAGTCAGAAGGCAGAGGCACAAAAACTTATGCAAGTTTGAAGCTAACCTGGGCTACACAGTGAGCTCAGGGCTAGCCTAAACTACAAAGCAAGACCCTGTCTCAAAAAACTGGAAAAAATAAAAA
The DNA here is from genome assembly GCA_004025085.1 of Thryonomys swinderianus. NCBI lineage: Eukaryota > Metazoa > Chordata > Mammalia > Rodentia > Thryonomyidae > Thryonomys > Thryonomys swinderianus. The sequence continues at coordinate 5,966 of PVIC010035073.1, read as the reverse complement.
AGAAGAAGAAAGTCTCAGGCAGCACTGCTAACACTCACAAACTCCCCCATAAGGAACATGTAAGAACAGCAGCCCATGCAAATGCCACTAGTTTCTATGTGAGATTAAACTTGTCACAAGTCTGTTCACTAAGTGAACCACCTGTGGCAGTCTAGCCACATTAACCTTAGTTAAGAATACTGATGAGGAAGGCGATCAGCTACTAACTCATCCAGGCTATCAAAAAGGGAAGCATGGGGTGCAACCCTTGAGGTCACAGTCTTACCTTGCCTGCTGCTGCAGGAGATTCAGGTCTGTGCACACCAGCTGCGTGGTGTCCCTCTGACTCAGGAGCACCTCCGAGGAAATGACTGGCACAGGAGGCCTCATGGCGTGCAGAATAAGGGGAGGACATGGAAGCTCATGCTTCCGCAGGTTATTTAAAACCCTCTCTTTAGCTGAAAGAAAATTAAGTCATACTTATTCAGTAATAGGTACTAGCACATATAATGAATACAGAGCCTCAGTACATTAATCTCACAAAGAATGCTAGAAACCACAGTGATGTAAATTACAAAATCACTAATTTTGATTCTTTGTAGGTTTAAGAGGAAATTTACACACAGGCTTTACAATATTCTACTAGGAGCTCAGGAATACATGGCACAATTCAACAGACCTTTTCTCAGAAAGCACATAGTCTAAGACTTGCTGAACAGCAAAAGCTCATGATGTTAAATAACTGCACTGCTCTTGACAGCCCTGTATAACACAGGAAGAACTCTAGACCTGATGTCAGTGAAAACAGGTAGTTCTCAGCAAGATGACAGGTATCATCTGGACAACAGAAGGGTGAATGGGGCTGGTCCAGAGTAGTTCAGTTCAGAATTTAATGTACCACTCAGAGAAACTTCATAGGAAGAACAGAAAAAGGAACAAACATTCTGGAATACAGCTGATGGAAATATCTGAATTAATCATGGTTTGACATGGGCATAAACTCTGTTAGCACCCACATTTATGCATTCATACAGTCAGTCACTTGTTCATTCACTCAACAAATGATGTACAGAGCTAAAATAAGTCTAGCCCCGTATCTAAAAAAAAAAACAAAAAGGTGAATCTGTACCATGCAACTCTGTACTAGATCACAGGGTCTCAGAATGATTCATCAAATTTAAATGTTTCATGTTTCTCTACCTAGTAAGAGCTATAATATACACACTAGGTGTCCAATAAATTCCTATCTCCTCTCCCTCTCCTTACATACTACATATATACCAACGGCAGGTGGGAACCAAAGAAAATGAAGAAAAATGCTGCTGTATGCCTATTCTTTTCAATAGTAAGATAAGAGAGGAAAGGAGAGGTCAAGGAAACTTCAAGTCAGTCAGTCAAGTAAACAAGTACTTAAGGGACTACTATGAATTTCTGATTTCATTCCAGATGTAGTATTCAATTTTCTATTTTTGTTGAGAAAAAAATCAAAGAAAATTTAATAGCCATGACTTTACTTGGCGTAAGAAGACTTGTACTGTTTGTAACCCAAACGGATGGAAGTAAACATTCCAAAAAGGTTAAATACAGCATTGGCCCTTATAGCTGGTATTTTTCCATTGGAATCCTCATTCTGCAAAGATGTGGCAAAGCCAGACACTCATCATCATTGGATAAGACTTATGTCTGTTAAAATTTCTTTCAAGCAATATTATAGGTCTTGACTCTAAAAGAAAACTGGCATCTCTTTCAAACACAGTATCTTACCATGAGAGAAAAATCAAGAAAAATAATTTAAATATAAAATAAAAGACAGAAAAACCCAATTGCATATTTAACTGTAATCTCCATTCCAGGCCAAAAATGACCAAAAAATTTAGTTTTAAGGAAAAGAACTTGGTGTCACAAGTGTGCTGGTCAAATATTTTCTATAATCACCATGAGTTCAATCACTTGACATAATTATCACTTAGCCTATTCTTAGTTGAGAAAAAAACTGAAACTTGTTAATTTAGAAATCTAGGCTCTAATTTTGCTTGGAATTGCAACCTGAACTGATGGCCAGAAACAAGAGGTAGGACACTCAGTGATGAACAGCAAGGTCTTTGGATCTGGAAAGCTCTGCCACACTCTAGTACTGTGGCTCTTATGGGCCAATAGCTGGGTTCCTTCTCTGCCCAACAGGGATAACCTGCACTGGATTACTGAATTAACGTACAGCACTAAGGGCTTCATAAACTACCAAGAAAACAAAGTCTTTCCAGGTAGTATTCAGAGTACTGTGAAAGCACTATGGACAGACTGGCATGAACCAAAAGCATTAAGAGCTTCCAGATCCTGCCACATGTTCTTCCTTCTTACCTAACAAACTTTCAGAAATAGAAAATGACATTCAAAACAGTTAGGTGAACTTTTATACTTGTACTCTGTATCTTTTCACATTGCTTTTTAAACAATGAGCACATATAACTATTATAGTCAGAAAAATTATATTATTTCAAGAAAACTAAAAAAGCAGCAAGATGTTGGAAGACAAAAATTTAGAGCCTGGGCTGGAGGGTTGGCTCAGTGGTTCCGGCGCCTGCCTTGCAAGCGCAAGGTCCTGAATTCGATCCCCGGTAACCACATACAATGCTGGGCATAGAGACTCACGCCCACCAGCAATCAATGCCATATACCACAGTGCTGGGCGGGGTGGCTCACGCCTGTAATCCCAGTACTCGGGAGGCAGAGGCAGGAGGATTGCTGAGTTGGAGGCTTGCCTGGGCTACATAGTGAGCTCAGAGCCAGGCTGAACTACAAAGCGAGACCCTGTCTCAAAAAAAAAAAAAAAAATTTAGAGCCTCAGATGACACTGCTCATCAGATGAAATGAATGAACCAAAGCCCAGATTGGGTCTTCTTTTTCTGTCTTCACACAAATTGATTAGGGTAGAGAGAGTAAGAGGCTATATGTGTCTTTCTCAGAATCACTTTGATGCTATATTACAGTACTCACTATACTTACACTTTTATTACATGTTCTATATTTGTAAAATATACCCAGTAATTAGCTGGGTGTGGTGGTGCAGTGCACACTTATAATCCTAGCACTCTGGAAGGTTAAGACAAATATCACAAGTTTAAGTACCATCTGGGCAACATTGTGACTGAGATAGACCATCTCAGGATAAAACATCATAAAAAGGTTGGGGCTGTAGCTAAGTAATGGTTAATCCTCTGTACCAACAAATAACCTATTTCTGTCACTTTTTGTTGGGAAGTGTTTCAGCAGCTCTGTAGATTAAATGTTCTTTTATAACCTTCTACAGAGAACTAACTAATAATTCCAGAAAAACACAGAAACAAGCAACTTGAGACGTTAGAAATATGATCCATTTATATGGTAAGTGTCCCAGATACAGAGGAAAAAGTTTATAAACACACACACACACGGAGACATTTCTGAATGTTAAAACTACAAACCCCAAATAATTAACATTTAAAGTTGTACTTAAAAAAGAGTTTTACAAGGAAATCAAAAGCCTTTCCAAAGCATCACAAAAGAAATGAAATAGGAGCATCCCAGCCTCCTTTTCAGATAGGAACAGCCCTATGGCTCAGATTTAGAGTAATGAGGTGTAAATGAAATCTGTGAGCTGCTTCTTGAAGAGTTCTTTTAGGGAAACACCTTTTCCTGCTGACTAGAATGTGAATGTGAAGGGACCAACTCACACTTAGCAGCCACCTTGAACTGGAAGCAGATGCTACTGTGAGGACACCAGGGCAGCAAGTGGAGAGAGTCCTGAAAGTCCTGCAGGGGTCAGGAAGCTGCCCTACTACTCTAAACTGCCTCCCTCCAAACTTCTATGTGAGGAAAAATCAATCTGTTTCTTGTTTAAACCAATACAGGTCTGGACTCTCACTTACAGTCTAACCCAGATATAAGCAGTAGACAAGCTAACAGTGAACTTCTAAAAGCAATTTTCACTGTAGGGATAAAGTGTGCAAACCTTAAACCTCAATGGCTGTGAATCACTCACTCACTCACTCCAAAAGGCCAATGTTCACATGACTCACCCAGCCACGGATCAGTGAAGTCCAGCTGCGCTAACAAGCTGCAAGGTGTGGTGTGAGACTCAAGCTTGGCCTGTATCCAAAGACCAACAGTTTCCTGGAATTCATGATATATGCGCTCCATGTTCAAGTACTCCATCCACAGATCCTGAAATAGAACCATAGTACTTTAACACTATGCATGTAACTATAAAATTAACCAGTGAGTTTCACTATGAGGTCACCACTCCAAATGCTCCCACATTAGGATGGTTGCATTTTAAAAAGTCAATAATAATTTTAGTAGGTGAAGAAGTTTTTGATTGTGTATAATGATTAGAAAAAACAGGATATTTTTTTATAAAGGTTAAAAATATATATTGAAATATATTACTGAAATAATCAAATCTGGACAGATCAAGCTTCTAAATCCAAATAAATCCAAATACCAATTTACAAGAAATACAGGGGACAGAAAAACACGTTAAGCTACACCACAAAAATACAATCAGTAAAATCCAGACTGTAGAGAAACTATGGACAAACCACCCATTTTCTTTCAAAAAGGATAAAGGGAATATGGCAAAGGACTACAGATTAAATAGGGAAGGCACAACAACCAATGACAAAATATGGGTTCTGCTCCAAATGATAAAAATAAGTAAAAGCAAAATTTGTATGAATTTATGAAACAACTGGAAATTTGAACAGACTAGATACTTGATCCTAAAAATTACTGTCAATATTTTTTCAGCTACAAATGCTTTTGGGTTATTTTAACCTTATATTTTAAAACCTTTATGTATTAAATGAGCTCTAGATTGAGCTCTAAGATAATACGGTAGAGGGAACATGTGGGCTACAGATGAAATGAGTTATAGTACATGAGGGGAAGGAGAAAGACATGTCCATTGTATTTATTTTTCCATATAATGGAATTTATTCACAATAAAAGACACAGTAGTAAATAAGATGATCTTTTACTCATAGTAAAAGACACAGAAAATAGTAAATAACATAAATAGAAAAAGATATTCTAATATTCTCTTCCCACACTCCAGTGATGTCTTACATACTCTGAACTATATTTCAGAGGTCATACATCTTAGAATAGAGGGGTAACTTTAAACAATCACAAAACTGTCAAATAGCTTCACATATTAATAACTACTTCAAAGAGTAACAGCAAGTGGTTGAATAAGGACTTCAGTTTTACAAGCCAAGATTTTCTTTTCTTTGGATGTTAACTGTTCTAAAGACCCAAGAACTCTAACCCTAAAAATATCCTGGCTTCTCCACTAGGCACTACGGTCAGGTCCTCACGGTCCTAAATCTTTTTTTTTTTTTTTTTTTGAGACAGGGTCTCGCTTTGTAGTTCAGGCTGGCCCTGAGCTCACTATGTAAGCCCAGGCAAGCCTGGAACTCAGCAATCTGCCTGTCTCTGCCTCCCGAGTGCTGGGATTACAGGCGTGAGCCACCACGCCCAGCACAGTCCTAAATCTTAACCACACCACACTGTTGTAGATCCTATCACTGTGAAGATACCTTATCTTTACATGGATCTCTATGTCACCTTCCCTGCCTCTCTCCTAACAACTGCTGACAGAAGCTGATGATTAAAGCAAATACTGAGTGAAAGATGGGTGAGCAAAAGGCAAAACAACCCAGCCTTGAATTAAGATCAAAAGAAGCTTTGGAGCCAAAGGTTTAGCTCAGTGGTTCAGGCGCCTGCCTAACAAGCACAAGGTCCTGAGTTCCAATACCAGACCTGGTGACTCATGCCTACCAGCAATCAGTACCACACACCACAGTGCCAGGCATGGTGGCTCAGCCTGTAATCCCAGCACTTGGGAGGCAGAGACAGAACTGCTGTGTTCGAGGCTTGCGTGGGCTACACAGTGAGCTCAGGGCCAGCCTGAACTACAAAGTGAGACCCTATTTAAAAAAAAAAAAAAA
>PVIC010035072.1:0-19236 GCA_004025085.1 Thryonomys swinderianus | reverse complement strand
AGGTGGTTCTGTGTCTTTGAAGAAGAAGTGGCAGGAAGGCTCAAGAACAATAGATGTAGTCCAAATGAAAACCCTATTTTAAAAAATCTTGGACCGGAGGGTTAGCTCAGTGGTTCTGGCGCCTGCCTCGCAAGTGCAAGGACCTGAGTTCGATCCCCGGTAACCACATATAATGCTGGGTGTGGAGATGCGCCCACCAACAATCAACACCGAATACCAGAATGCCGTATGTGGTGGCTCACACCTGTAATCCCAGCACTCGGGAGGTAGAGACAGGAGGATTGCTGAGTTCGCGGCGGCTTGCCTGGGCACCATAGTGAGCTCAGGGCCAGCCTGAACTACAAAGCGAGACCCTGTCTCCAAAAAAAGAAAAAAAAAAATCTTAAGTTTACTCTCAAATTTGATGGGAAAAAGAGAAATTATTGGAATTTCCTTGTTAGGTAGTATTAAAAAAGTATACACGGGGAGAAGACCAATATGGATGTTCATTTGGACTTACATGGGATATGTTTTTCAGCTAGGAGTTGATTTCTTGAAACCTGTTTTAAAATCTTAACACAAATACAGGATGGCTTTAGTCAAGTGTTTAAAATTAACTTCCTCTTTTTCTCCTAAGCTTTGGAAGCAAAGTCCATTAAGGGAGAGAGATATGGTATCGTTATCTATAAATGGGATATGTATAGAGATTTATAAAGTATAAAATTGTATGTGAAGCCTTTTTTTTAACTCCTTGATTTATCTCTGTGAAATATTCTGGAAAATTTTGATTTATGTTTGGGAGATTGGCTAATTTGGTTAGAATTATACCAGTTTAATCAGAATCAAGTAGGGTATTCGAGATAAAATTTAAATGACTATCATTGACACATAAGGCGAGGTAGAGCTTTGAATAAGTAAGATTGTAAAATGAAATTAGTATTTGGTTCCTTCAATTTCCCCTTCTGTCTCTTCCTTATTTGTACTGCTTGGTATTATTTTTCTCTGCCTGCGTATTGTTTCCTGACTGTCTAGTTTCAGCGCACTCTTCCTATTGGCACTCCTTGCCACTTGGCATTTGCCCACTAGTACATGGTAGGTAGGTGTGAAGAGAGTTATCTGCTCAACTGTTCTGTACCAAAGTGAGGAATTATCACTTTTAGACCTGCTTGGGGATGTTTTCCTCTTAACCTCCTAGGTGAATCAGTAGAGTTTCAGGTAATGCTCTAGGAATGTCACATCATACTCTTATATTCTGCCTACTGTAACTGACTCTGGAAAATCCAACAAGCTCCGCGGTCCATAGCCGCTGCCTTCTTTTTTTTTTTTTTGAGACAGGGCCTCGCTTTGTAGTTCAGGCTGGCCCTGAGCTCACTATGTAGCCTAGGCAAGCCTGGAACTCAGCAGTTCTCCTGCCTCTGCCTCCTGAATGCTGGGATTACAGGTATGAACCACCATGCCCAGCATTAGCTTTCTCTTTTATCACCTCATTTCTTCAGATATCTCCACTTTCTTACCTGGTGGTTACCTTTCTTCACCTGTGTAACTTTTCTGTCTTCCTACCAAATTCCTTTCAGTGACAATGCTGGATTTTGTTCTTCAAAATAAATTACTTGAAGAATGTCAAAAATTACTCAGCCATTTACCATCAAGAAACAATCATATTACTTATTTTCCTTTTTCTTTTACTACTTTATATTATTTTGGCTGTGAAATTCCTAGACCTCAGGTTACATGGATTTGAGGGGAATTTCTGAGAATGATTACATTGTGTCTTTCTGGCTTTGGTGTTTATACCATCATATAAAAATGCCTCAATATTTTGGGGGCTTTATTTTCTTTTATAGATAATAATCAGCCCTTTTACCTAAAATAAGATTCTTTTCACTTTTGACTTCAAAAGCCATCTGTTGTTTTGGGTTATTTGCTAAATTGTTAACTAAACAGGAAACCTCCTGTCCTCACCTCATAGCAAAAATTGTGTTGATGAATGAACATGATATGCCAGGTTTTAACCTTCCTAAGCAGTTAAATGTCCCAGTGAGGATGCCTGTTACCCACTGGTGATTGGATGTACTTTGTCTTCAACTGCTAAAATACTTTGCTGTGAGTAACTGCTTTGATCGATGCAGGATATAGTCTTTTTATTTTAAGGGTAAAAATCTTCACCACCTGGTTCTTAACTTCTCACCTTTCAGCAGAAGCAATTTTCTGCAGAAGTCTCATCTTCAGCTGTCAACAACTAAAACTTGTTGATATTTCAATTTTAAAAAATTGAACCATTCTGAGTTTGAGTAAGTAAATTAAAAACCGAAACCAGTACCAAATGTGGTGTAAGCTACCAATAAATTAATATAGTATTTAAAAACATGAACTTGCTAAATGTAAAACACCAGTGTATAATTTATTCTCAGCAACTTAAACTGTAGGTTGAGTGGCAGTATTTCAACGTTGAAGCTGTGCTGTTCGGACACATGAACTTTAACTTAATGGAAGGCAGTAGGTTTTTAAATCAGCACGTACATAATCCTCCAGCATAGCATGCAAAAAAGTCTGTATCACTATTCTTAAGCTTAATATCTTTTTCTACCTCTGATAGTATAATTACACGTCTCTTTGTGTCTTTTGTCAGAAGGCTAATTAGTGAATGTAGACAAGTTTTTGTGTGGGTTCTGGTATATTTTACTGCCACTGATTATTTCCTGTGTAATTCATCCCATCCATCAAGCCTCTGGAGTGATACATCTTAAGTCATCATGATTCTTGAAAAGCCACTGAAGTAAATGATGAATTTTTAAAAATTAAAAGTTGATTCTTTGAAGGCAATTGGAATATTGAAGGGATTTTCTTTTTGGTTTAGATAAGCATTCTTAAAGAACTTTGAAATTATTGTTTAAAAATAAAAACAGCTGTATTTTCCATTTAGTAATAGTAAAAAAGCTGTCTGGAATAATTTATTTCAATCCAAATCAACATCTTACTAAAGCAAATTAAAAAATGATATGTGTAATATATCACTAGATGGTATAATTGAGAATTTGGAGCTTAACACTTCTAACACTAGTTCCAGTTGTTATGTGAAATTTGTTGAGTTTTTCATGAGATTATTATAAATTTCACAGTGTTTGTAAATGTGTTATTAGATTAAATAGTGAAACTCAAAGGCAAATCTTTGCCTTTTCATAAACGAGAGCAGTTTATAAGCCTAGATCCTCTTCCTCATATATTTTGGTAGCTTTCTTACAAATGCTTCAGCAGTAGTCTTTCTAAGAACATAAATTATGCTAATAACCCAGTAAGCAATTAAAATTCAAGAGTCTTCCTAACAAATGTTTGCTAAAATTCAGAGAAACTGGGGCATTTAAACATGCCATTACTTTTCATATTGTAAAGTTAATAAAAAATTGTGGGTGAATAGTTATCTATTAAACTATCCTCTGTCCCCCCTCCCCAGTCACTTCTCCCTGATGGGACACCTAACACTGGGTCTTATTGGGAGGGTTGTGTATACCAGTAGCAGCTGAGGATGAACAGCTTCTCTTTGTTTCCTGTCACTTTGTACCTGTGTTATATGCAATGGCTATGATCTTCCTTTGCCTTTATTTTCCATTTTGCTCTTTCATGACATCCCTGTTGTATTCCAGACCATGAGTTTCCCTTTTGTTATATCATTCCTCCGATTAGATCCGTGATAGGTTCTTCTGCAGCCTACTATTAGTACAGCCTACTACTAAGTCTTACACGTGTGCCCAAGCTTTCCTCTGGTGTTTTCTCCTGTGTCAATGAAATTGGGAGGCAGCTCAGTGCAAAGGCCCTAGGTTCAACCTCCAGTGCTGCCAGGAAAAAACCAATGTCTAACTTGGTTGCCTACCTTCTCTGAACATGTCTCTTGCCTTTATTTATGTTATTTCCCTAGTCGGGTGTGCTTTTCTTTTCCGTATTTTTGTGTCTTATCTAAGTGAAGTCTCACCTTCAGCCTCTGACTGTTCCATTTCATACAGCGCCGTTGCTTTTCACATTTGGACTTAACTGTCTGCAATTTGCATTTGTTATGTTGCCTTGTATTATCCTTTTTATTTATATGTATGGCATCTCTTGTATGTGGTGGAAAGCAAGCTAAGGCTGGGATTATGTGCTACAGACACTTGAATTTCCCATTAGTGTTTGTGCTCGGTGATCTCCAGTAGCTATATATTTAATTAGAATAGTTAGAAGCCTGCTTGCACTTATGTGGAGAAACTTAATGAGACAGTATTATAGCAAATCATTTTATATCTAATAAGATCCTAGAGTATACGGATGAGTGCACTAAAGCTGAATAGCTAGGGACAGAAGTATTAAAGAAAAACTTTTAAGATTTGAAGTGAATTGCATTTGTCAAATATTTTTTTGCTGTATCATTGTTTTGCTGGGATAAATTAATGTTGGCAGATAAAGCTATTACATAACCATTGAAATATTGTGAACACATTTGGCTTAACTAATGTTTGTTTAATTGATTTTTGTAAATTCTATAAGGCACGATAATTAAAAATAAGTGTTTAAGAAGCCTATTTTTAGAGTTTAAGAAGCCTATTTTTAGGAAACTTTAAAACCAAGGTAACTTTTCAGTTACATGGTGGTTTTATTAAAAGAGAGTCATGATTGCCATTAAGATGCCTTTGCTATCTACATATCTATTCTTTAACCCTGTGGGTGATACTCACTTGAGGCCCCTAAAGTTTAAACCGTATTACTGTTGTTATTATTTAGTTTGGAAGGAGTGGAGGAATAAGACATTTTGGTCTTTTAGAAGATAGAATTGTTTGAAGTTCTGAACAGTTGTTTCATTTTAACTTGATGTTTATTGAGCAGTTGCTCTGAGAATGTGCTTAGTAAGGGTGAATGGGCCAAATGCATAGGGATTTAGTGTTACTGCTGGGAAGTCTACGATTTGGACTTGGGGATAAGAAGCAGGCCTACAAGAAGGGAGAAAGCATGGGGTTGAGGACAAAAGAGAGCTTGTTAATATCCTAGAAGATTTTACTAAAGACAGTGACTCATAGAAGCAAGACTTGAAACTGCCTTTGGAGAGTGGTTGAAGAGAGAGAATGGAAAGAGAATGATTGTTAGTTTCCTATTGTTGCCATAACAAGTTGCCTCAAATTTAGTGTTGTAAAGATTAATTCTAATTTTTAAGGTAGTTTTTGCGTTCATTTTGGAGGCTCAAAGCAAGAATTCATTTCCTTGCTTTTAATTTCTTGTATTCCTGAGCCTCTCACTCTTGACCCTGCGCCCACTGGGACATCTTTCTCACTCTCCTTCAGCACTCTTAGTGGTTATATGGCCTGTAAGGGCAATTCGCACTGCAAGATCCTTAATTTGATCCTCAAAGCCCCTTTCGCTGCGCTGTGTAAGATGATACACTCACAGGTTCTCGGGTTGGGGCATGGACATCTGCAGGGGCTACTTTTCAGCCTCCTATCATGGTCATGAGAGACTTGATAACTGTCTTCAAATATTTGAAGGAAAGGCTGACATATGGAAGATGGAAGACAGATTAGACTTTTTCCGTGTGGTCCCAAGGGATAGAATTAGAACCAGTGGGTGGAAATTACAGAGACAGATTTGTACTCTCCTTAAGAGAAAACTTTCTATCAGAACTGTGAGGATGGAGTGGGCAGTCTCAGAAAGTAGCAACATGTCCCAGACACTGGCAATATTGAACAGAGGATCAGAGACCTTTTATTGGTATTCATGCAGGTGGCATCCAAGGATTGCCTAGTTCTAGATGAGATCTAAGGGTTCTTTATGCACAGCCCAATACTACTGGCAATTGAGTGTGAAACATAATCTCTGTCTTAGGGGATTCAATTTTGACTATTAGTTGCTTTATTGTCCCTTCTTCAATCCTACCGCAAAAAGAGCTGTAGGTTTAATAATTTACTAAAGACAATGACTCATTTCTGTTTGGTAAAGTTATTGTGGGTTAAAAGTATTTTCTTTCTAACCTTGGATTAAAGTGTGCATTGTAAAAAAAAAAAGTATTTTTCTTCCCCTTCCTTCCTTCCTTCCTTCCTTCCTTCCTTCCTTCCTTCCTTCCTTCCTTCCTTCCCTCCTTCCTTCCTTTCCTTCTTTCTTTTTCTTTCTTTCTGACAGGGTTTTGCTCTGTAGTTCAAGCTGACCTTGAACTCACTGCATAGCCTAGAATGATCTCAAACTCAAGGCAGTCCTTCTGCCTCAGCCTCCTGAGTGCTGGGATTATAGGTATATCTGGCTGTTTTTCACAATGAGTCAAGTTCTTTCATTCAGGTTAAAAAATCCAAACCTTTTTCTTTTTATAACAAGAATGGATGGCATTTCCAATTCCTAAAATCCTAAGATTATATGGAAAGAGGTTTGAAAATTTAATCCTATTGTTTTCTGTTGTAATGTAGCAGACTGTTGTAAAACATAGGTGAAGAATGTATATCTGTCTTGAATATTTTATGGTTTTGTTCCCCACCACCTTCTGCCAAAATCAGTGGAGCTTTCCATGGGGGAATACAGTCTTTAACAGTAGTTTACTTTCCAGTGGGTTAAAAGTATTTTCTTTCTAAGCTCAAAGCTAGTACTAGAGTGTCTCAGAGAACCCAAGGCAAAGCTCTGTCTACTGGGAAGTAATGTCAGTGGAGATGGCATTGGAAGCCTGAAAAAGTTTTTGTAGTTTTAGTCATTTTATGATGTATGATATAATAATTTCATCTGTATATTTTTATGATTTTATAGATTAAAATTTGAAAGGGCTGTGTTTGCATTGAGAAATATATTTTGCTGAAATGGAGCTAAATTGAGCATTCTTTCTGACTAGTCTCATGTAGTGCAGCATTGTAGCATTTACCTTTTTCCTCCCTAAGGACTGTACTTCCTGTTTTCTACTTCTGTGTGGCTTTACTAATAGTACACAGAAAATCTCCATGGTTTCTTTAGCTTCCTCCTTGTACATATTTCAAACCTGTCACAGATGGTACATATGCTTAAGGGTCCTGTTAGATAAACCAAATGTTTAGTTAAAAATTCTGTTTCCTTACACGAAAGAGGTAGAACCACCCATCTGTCTGACCAAATGTAAGTCATTAAATAATGGCATTAGAGAGGACTTTGAAAAGTTGTTTGTATCTAACTCCCAGAGAGGCAAATGATCTTATTCTCTAGAGTGAGCTCCTCAAAACAGAGACTCCAAACTAAGATTTTATAGAGTCTGGCTGTATGTAGGAGGTTCAGGAACTGAGGCTGCATGCAGAATTTCTGTGAATGTGCATTTGTGTGAGATGAGGGTCCTCGAAGTCTTATTTCATTCATGAACTATTCTTCCCTTCTGTCCTTTAATAAAAATTATACGTCAGGTTCCTGTCGTTTGCTTGGGCCTATTGATGTATTAATATGTCTAAATAAACTTGACTTTTGATTTTATCTGCAGCTTTTAGTAAGTACAGCATCCAGACTTAAAACAAGCAGCTATTTTCCTTTGAACGAGGAAGGCCAAGCTGGACTCTGTGGTGCTTATTCTAATCCCTAGTTTGGGTAATGTAAAAGAAAAAGGAAAAGACCTCAGTGCTCCCTGTGTTCCATCTCCAGTATGTGGGGAGGTTCCTGAGGGGGAGATAGATACCATGAAGTATTCTCATTATTTTAGGAAAGCTCTTAGAAAGGACAGTATTTGTATGCAAATGCAATAAACTACGTATTAGAAACAGTGCCTTTGTAATTACTTGAGTATTTGAGATGTATTTCTGGTCTACTTTTGTCTTACTCTTGTTCGTAGTGTATTCTAGTGTTTATAAGTACTTTGACTTTTTTAAAAAAAAGTTTGGATTTGAATTTCCTAACTGACTGTTTGATATATGATTCAGTAACTTTCATCCTGAACTGTTGCCTTCAAATTCATGTTTTGGAATTTTCTCTCCCACTATTAATATGAACTGTCTCTAAGGCTGAAGGTGAAAAATATGCACAGTCTCTCTCTTCCTGCCTTTTACTGTTCGTGAGTGAGTTTATGTAGCAGTTACTGGTTTTTGTTGAACAGAAATTTTTACACGTCATGTGCAGTTATAAGAAATGAGTTCTACATAGCTTTCCATTTTGATAAATGGTAATATCTTGCAGAACTGTAGTATAATATCACAAGATATAGCCTGCCAATCTTATGAGATTTTCCTGTAGTCATTTGTGTATGTATTTAGTTCTCTTTAATGTTGTAGTTTATATAGGTTTGTGTATTGAATACTATAGATATGATGCAGAACATCACCACCAAGATAGTTTCTGCTGTTACCCTAAGATTGCTGTCCCCACTTCCTTCCCATCCTCTGTTCTTCCAGCACCAGCAACTGCTAATCTGTTTTCCATTTCTATAGTTTTCTCACTTCAATAATGTTATATAGAGAGAATCATCCAGTATATAACCCAGTTCTCTTAGGATTCCTTCAAGTTGCAAATATCACTTCATTTCTTTTCATTGCTCTAGTGTTTTTGATTAACCACTCACCTGTTGAGAAATTATGGACTCATTCTAATTTTTATCTATAATTAATACAGTTGGTATAAACATTCATGTGTGAGTTTTAATGTGAACATAAGTGAGAAGATAATATTGCCCCATAAAATGAATTGAGAAATATTCCCTCTTCTATTTTTTGGGAGAAATTAGTGGATATATGTAATTGGTGTTAATTTGTCCTTAAATGTATGGTAAAATTCTCCAATGAAGCCACTAGCCTTGGAGATTCCGTTTTTCATAGCTTTTATGTTACAAATTCAACATTTTTAATGTTTATAGGACATTTCAGATAATCAGTTTCATTTTGGTTGCATAGTCTTTGAGGAACTGTCCATTTCTTCTAACTTGTTGAATTTTTCACTATAAGGTTGTTATTATATTTTTCATTATCTTTTTAGTGACTGTAGGGTCTGTAGTAGTAGTAATAAATCATATTTCATTCTTGATATTGGTGATTCATATCTTTTTCTATTTTTGTTAATCTCCTTAACCGGAGATTAATGAATTTCATTTCTGGAAAAGCTTTTTATTTGTTTTCTCTTTAAAATTTCCTGTTATCGAGCCGGAGGGTTAGCTCAGTGGTTCCAGCGCCTGCCTCGCAAGCGCAAGGTCCTGAGTTCGATCCCCGGTAACCACATATAATGCTGGGTGTGGAGACACACCCACCAACAATCAACGCCGCATACCACAATGCCGGACATGGTGGCTCACGCCTGTAATCCCAGCACTCGGGAGGCAGAGACAGGAGGATTGCTGAGTTCGCGGCGGCTTGCCTGGGCACCATAGTGAGCTCAGGGCCAGCCTGAACTACAAAGCGAGACCCTGTCTCAAAAAGAAAAAAAAAAAATTTCCTGTTATCATTAGTTTTGCTCTTTTTTTTCTGCTTGTTTTGGGATTATTTTGCTCTTCTTCCTCTAGAGTCTTGAAGGAATAACAGCTTGTTGATTTGGGACACCTCTTATTTCTACTGTAAATATTTACACTTGATCTTAGCCAAAAGGCCGAGAAGCAATTACTGTAAATATTTAGCACTATAAATTTTTCTGTCAGCACTGCTTTTGCTGAGTCCCATACTTTGATATGTTATATTTTCATTTCCAATTAGGTTTGTTTGTTTGTTTATTTGTTTATTTGAGACAGGGTCTCACTTTGTAGTTCAGGCTGGCCCTGAGCTCACTATGTAGCCCAGGCAAGCCTTGAACTCAGCAATCCTCCTGTCTCTGCCTCCCGAGTGCTAGAATTACAGGCATGAGCTACCACGCCCAGCACTGTGGTATTGATTGCTAGTGGGCATGAATCACCACACCTAGCATTGTATGTGGTTACCGGGGATCGAACTCAGGACCTTGCACTTGTGAGGCAGGCGCCGGAACTACTGAGCTAAGTGTCTAGAACTAGGTATATTTATTTTTTAAGTTTCTTTGAAGAGGGAGGGGAAGGGGAAAGGATAAAAAAGAATTAAGATGTGTTATATACATGTACTAATCTCATCAGGAATGTAATCCCTATGTACCATAAACATACACTAATAAAAATTGAAAAAATTTCTTAGATTTCCTTTTTACATATGGATTATTTATAAATAATGTTGCTTAATTTTCATAGGTTTAGAGATTGTTTTTGGTAATCAGTGTCTAGTTTGATTCTTTTATGGTCAGAGAATATCATTGCCATTTAGAAAATTGTTGAGGTTTGTTTTATGGATTAAAATATGGTATCTCTTGGCAAAATTCCTTTCAGTGCTTGAGAAAAATTTGTACTGTACTTTTTTGAGATGGAATGCACCATTCATATCAGTTAGGTTCTGTTTTTTTTTGTGTTTTTTTTTTTTTTTGAGACAGTCTCGCTTTGTAGTTCAGGCTGGCTCTGAACTCACTGTGTGGCTTAGGTAAGTCTCAAACTCAGCAATCTTCCTGCCTCTGCCTCCCGAGTACTAGAATTATGGGTGTGAGCCACCTTGCCTGACACTGTGGTAAGTTGTACTGATTGCTGGTGGTGTGAGTCACCTTGTCCAGTATTGTTGTATGTGGTTACCGGGGATTGAACCAGGAACCTTGTGCCTGAACCACTGAGCTAAATCTCCAGCCCTAGGTTCTGTTCATTTTGTTGTTCAAAAATTCTAAGTCCTTTGCTGATTTTCTAGTAGTTCTTTCAGTTGCTAAGAAGAGGAAGTTGAAGTCCCAGGTATAACTGTAAAATGTGTGTGTTTTTTCTTTCGGGTCTTTCAGGTTTTGCTTGCTGTACATTATGAGGTTCTGTTTTTTGGTACGTTACACTTAATATCATTTCTTTTTTTAGTAGTGTGATCATTTATCATTTAATATTCCTCTTGTCTTTCTTTTTCTTTAAGGTCCGTTCTCTTTTTAATGGTTATTTGCATAGTATAACATTTTTCATCCTTTTACTTTTAGCTTTAATGTTGAATTTGTAGCAAATTTGTTACAGACACAGTTGGATCGTGTTTTTTATGCACGTGCTTCCAATCTGCTTATTGATTGGTATATTTAGACCAGTTGCTTTTAAGATAGTTATTACGTTAGAGCTACTTGAGACAAATGGGAGTTTCAGGCCTTAGAGGCCAAAGATGTGCCTCAGGGTGGACACTGGTGGAGGATCATTTTTGCCAGGCCCATCTGGCCTGCCCCATCCCTTGTCCCATACCACTGTGCAGAAAGAAATTACTTCCTCTGGCCTTGGCTTGTTAGGAGGGTTCTCAGTCATACTCATTTTCTTTGGTGTCAAGTTCCCCTTCTGGCTTTGGCATTGGAGGAATTCCTGTTCAGTCCCAGGGAGGAGTGAGCTACCTAGACTGTCTTCTGGGCGGGACTGGGGCCTGGCCATTTGAGAAAAGAGTTCTGACGAAAGACTGCCCTACTTATACTAGTTTTGGGATCTCAAACCAATTTGTTTTCCTTTTACTACCTTTATCTTCTCATTTCGTTGTCTTCTGCATAATTTCTAGCACTTACGGTTGTACTGAAAATTTCAACTATATTTTTTTCTTCTGTTTTTTTTTTTTTTTTTGAGACAGGGTCTCGCTTTGTAATTCAGCCTGGCTCTGAGCTCACTATGTAGTCCAGGCAAGCCTGGTGCTCAGCAATCCTCCTGCCTCTGCCTCCCGAGTGCTGAGATTACAGGCGTGAGCCACCACGCCCGGCACTGTGGTATGTGGTACTGATTGCTGGTGGGCGTGAGTCTCCACACCCAGCATTGTATGTGGTTACTGGGATCGAACTCAGGACCTTGCACTTGCGAGGCAGGCGCCGGAACCACTGAGCTAAATCTCTGACCCCTTCAACTATATTTTTAATTGTTAATTTCTATTTGAAAGTAATTTAAGGATATCCTACTTCTTCCTTTTTCTCTTTGCTAGGGATTTAATCCAGGGCCTCATGTGTAGTGAGCAAGCCCTCTACCACTCGTGTGCCAGCCTCACAATATCTGCTTATTTACTAATTCTAATAGTGACCATGAGTAGACTAGAAAAGTTGAATTTGTATACATTATCTTTAACAACTAAGAATATGTGTGTTTCTAAAAAGAGGGTTTCACTACATATTCCAGACAGCCTCCAGTTACAGCACTCCTGCCTCAAGCTCCTGAGTGCTGAAGTTAGACGTATATGCCACCATGTCTGGACTCACTTTCTTAATATTGCCTTGTGATGAACAAAAATTCTTCATTTTAGTGTAGCTCAATTTAAAAAATGATTAATACTTTTTACACCTCATTTAGAAATCTTTGCCTAACCCAAGTTAATGAAGGTACTTTTTATTTTCTAACATCTTCATTGTTTTGACTTTCACATTTATACTTATTTTTTATGTGTGAGCTCAAAGTGGATTCTTTTGTCAATGTGGATATTCTGGTCATTTAAGTACATTTATCAAGAAGACAGGACCGTCCTTTCCCCCATGCTTGCACTATCACTTTCTTAGACACCAGGTAATAATACACGGGGGACTCATTCTAAACTCATTATACCATTTGTCCAATAGAAATACAATGCAGGCCACAGACGTGAGCTATATACGTACCTTTAAATTTTCCAGTAGCCACACTTAAAAACCTAAAAAGAAACAGATGGAATGTATTTTAATAATATATTTTATTTCACTTAAGATATAAAAATACCATTTTAATGTATTAGAAAGTTATTAATGAGATATTTTGCATTCATTTTTTATTTTTGTCTTTGAAATTGGATATATGGTTTGTACTTACAGCACATTTCAGTTCAGATTCAAAATTTTCATCAAAATACTTGACCTATATTTTGATTTTATAAAATTCACAGTTGAAAAAGTAGTCTCACATTCTTAAGCTGGTGCAGACTGTAGTTAAAAGTTTTCCAGTAACTGAAGCAATGATCAGTTCTTGAACTTAATTAAAATTTTAAAAATTAGAAATTCAGTACTTAGATTGCTGCCTCCTTTCAGATACTCAGTTGTTACATGTCCCTTGTGGCAGTTGCATTGGATGGTGCACTTCTGCTCCATTTATTGTTCTGTTCTCTATTCTTGCTTTGTAACTTTCTTTCCTAATTACTGTAGCTTTATAAGAGCCTTCAATATCTCTGGTAGGATATGTCCTCTAACTTTATTCTTGAATATTGCCTTGGCTATTATTAATCCTTTAAATTTTCAAATGGATGTTAGATTCATCTCATCAGTATCCACTATCAGTTTCTCCTTATAGTTTATTACTTGTAATAACCTGAATACCTGACAATAAGAACAAAGCACTATTGAGAGATGGTTATAGCTAGTTAGTTGGCTTAGAGTGAAGCAGCTGGTTCTGAAATACCAGCTTAACTATATAGGAGTTGAGAGGTTGTAGGGAGGGCAGGGGATTCAAAAAAGAAAATAAAGATGTGCCGTGTACAGGTACAGATTCTAAATGTTGAATGTGATCATAATGTGTAAAATGTACCAATAAAATCAATTAAAAATTGCTAAAAATTTAAAAAATCAAAAGATAGGATATCTTATAAATTTGAAAAAAGAACAAGTTGAGCACGGGGGGTGGGGTCTGTTTCTATAGTATAATTATTCCTGATGTCCTAACTTGTAATTTGACAGTATAATAACAGAGAGGGATTAGTAAGCAGAACAGGGGCAAAGAGACAGACATTTATGGGAGCTTAGTGTATGTCAGAGTGACACTGCACATAAGGAAGAGAATAAACTATTTACTATATATTGCTAGAACAGCTAGCCATCTGTGTGAAGAGAAAGGAAATGGAATCTACCTTATGCCCTACTCGAAAACCAATTTCAGGTAGGTTAAATGCTTGGTGATTTTTTTTTTTTTTTTTGAGACAGGTTCTCATTTTGTAGTTCAGGCTGGCCCTGAGCTCACTATGTAGCCCAGGCAAGCCTGGAACCCAGCAATCCTCCTGTCTCTGCCTCCCGAGTGCTGGCATGCCCGGCACTGTGGTATGTGGTATTGATTGCTGGTGGGCATGAGTCTCCACGCCCAGCATTGTATGTGGTTACTGGGATCAAACTCAGGACCTTGCAGTTACAAGGCAGGCACCGGAACCACTGAGCTAAATCTCCAGCCCAAATGCTTGGTAATTTTATGTTTGACCTTCTTCCTACACTTTGCATACATTTTACCCCTTTAATCATGTCAGTTATCTCCATTTTTCATGTGAAAAAACCATCAGGCATACATAAATGAAATGATTTGCTCAGGGCCCCAGCGGCGGAGCCTGTCTGAACCCAGGTGGATTGGATGCAGGATCTGGCCCCTTCCCATAAATGTGCAGGGCACAACTCTTAACTGTTTTGACATATGGGCATGTGTTTATGACCTTCAGATTGGGAAGGATATTTTTTTTTCCCCCTGCAAAGGAAGAATTCTATATTTATTATAAAAGCCAAAAAAATTTCACTAAACTTGACTAGCTGAAAATTATGAACACTTCAGTAGGTCATAAAATTTAAAAAGGCATGTCAGAAGTTGGGAGAAGATACTTTTGTAATGCTTTAATAAGACATATGAAGAATTCCTGCCATCTGAATATCTGTTGTTCCACTACTGTATCAGTAAGATATCTATTGTTTCACATTTTCATCCATGATCAGAATCGTTAGACTTTTAAAATTCTTCTGACCCAAGAGCCCCTAAAATGGTATGTTATAGCCAGATGTGGTGGCACATGTCTGTAATCCCATCATTCTAAGAAGCCGTGGCAGGGGCTATCAAGTTCTTGCTCAACCTAGGCAACTTAGCAAGACCCTGTCTCAAAATTTAAAAAAATTTGCCGGGTGTGGTGGCTCACGCCTGTAATCCCAGCACTCAGGAGGCAGAGGCAGGAGGATTGCTGCGTTCAAGGCTTGCCTGAACTACAAAGCGAGACCCTGTCTCAAAAAAAAAAAAAAATTAAAAAAATTTTTAGGGCTCAGTGGTTCCGGCGCCTACCTCGCAAGCACAAAGTCCTGAATTTGATCCCCGGTAACCACATAGAATGCTGGGCGTGGAGACAAGCCCACCAACAATCAACACCGCATACTACAATGCCGGACGTGGTGGCTCACGCCTGTAATCCCAGCACTCGGGAGGCAGAGACGGGAGGATTGCTGAGTTTGCGGCGGCTTGCCTGGGCACCGTAGTGAGCTCAGGGCCAGCCTGAACTACAAAGCAAGACCCTGTCTCAAAAAGCAAAAAGAAAAAATTTTTTTTAAGTGGGAGAGGGCTGTGGTTGTAGCTCAGTAGTAAGGTTCAATCCAAAGTGCTGTAAGAAAAAAGGTATACATTATGATTTTTAATGAAAAACATTGTTTCCTCTGTTAATAGCCCTGGGTGGTTTTTCTTCTATGAAGCACTTATCTGAGGTAGGATGTGGAGTGACCATTTGGCTGGAAGGGAGCTTGTCCATAGGTGATATGAGTCTTAACTCCAGGTGATCCTGTGTCTGTGAATTGTTACTGTGGAAGCAACCTTGAGCAGACTGGCTGCCCTGGCTCGTCTTTGCTTCCAGGTATTTCATTTATCTTCATTTAGAGTTGCACCCCCGGATCGTTAAATGGAATGCTGTGAATTTGCTGGTACAGTTCGTGACATTTGAAAGGATTAACATTTGGCTGATTCTCACTAAATCCATGGCTATTAGGACATAACCTAAAACTTCAGGATTTACTTTGCAGAAATGATTTCCTTCTAAAGCATGCTCTTTCAAAGGAATTCAGAATCCTGTTACATAAGAGGCTGTACAGTGTTAATCCCATGTGTTTTTATTTAGCTATACTTCAAAAAAGCTATACTTCAAAAAATTTTAATATCACTAATTTTAAAAATTTCATATATAAGAAAATTTGCCGAGTACAGACATAGATGACAATAGAGAACTGCAAATTTATACTTACTGCCATTTTTTTTAACATTTGTATATACAGTTGAAAATAAATTTCACTTTAAGAGATGAGCTTAAGTTTATTATTTTTCCAAAAAACCTCAAAAGCAATTGTAATTATCTAGAAATATAATTATATACAGATGGAGTCAGAGTTTATAGAACAATTTTAATAACAATGTATCTTCTTTTACTATCTCTGGTTTTTCTGGACATGATTGTTTTAAACTTCAGATCACTTTAAATCCTTGTGAGAAACGAAGTGCCAGTGAACAATTTATTGCTTCTCAAGCTCTGAATCTGCCCTTCACTACACTGGCTTGTCAGGTACCCCTGTGCCAGCCACCACAATTCGATTTTGTCAGTAGAGGGTGCTGAAGGGACACCACAGGAGGGAGGGGCTTTTCTCATCTGGCACCCTCCTTCTCCTCGCTCCTTGTCCCTTAGCCCCAGGAGTAGTCGCGGGAGGCACAGTGAAGTTCACTCCTAATGAGTTTTATTACCATCCCATAGCTGGCCTCCAAGCACATTCCTCTGGTGGCCTTGTGGGCAGTTGCCTAGTGAGTTTTGTTGGTACCCTGTTTTGCTGGTACCCCATGGATCATGTTTCTTGCTTGCAGTCAAAACTTGGGGGCACACTTGCCATCCTCCTAAAGGGCTAAAGTTACACACTTTGCAGAGAAGCTTGAATTTCACTTGGGCAGGGGCAGGGGCAGGGGCAGGGGCAGGACAGCCTCATGCAGAATACATTTAGCATTCTGCCTGGCCTCTTTCCACTGCATGCTGGGAGCACACACTGTTTCCCTCAGCTGCGAGGATTACAGTGTCTCACGGGATTGCTAGAGGCTTCCCAAAGGGTCAGGATAATGCTGATTGATAAATCCAAGGGTAAATTGAGAACCTTTCATCTTCAGTGTTTACTTCTCTTGGTTTTGGAGATACCATTTCCTTGGTTTTCTTCCTTTATACTTAACTGTTGCTTTTCATTCTGTTTTGCTTGTCCCTCCCTCCCTAGCTACTCACTGTGAACAGCCTTCTTCTGAGCACCACTCTTCTCTCTAGGTGTTATTTGACGTCTTCACTCAGATCTCTAACAGACTTCCCAACTTCAGTATGTTCGTAAGTGAACTTCTGCCTTTCCCCTTTGATGGCAGTTCTTGTTGTTCATGCCAACTATTTTACCATTATCTCTGATTTACATGTTTATCTCACAGCTCACATGCAGTCCATCAGAAAGTTCTACTGGCTCTGTCTTTACCACTCCACATTGCTTTCATTGTCATCTTTGATACGTTTGTTGGAAGCGTTTCCTACCTGGTCTTCCAGTTTTTGTCATTGTGTTATATTGATCTCTTTATAACAGCAACCTGAGTGTTTTAAAGTAGTAATCATGTCACTCTTCAATTAATTGGTTGACTGGTTAAGACAGCTTTGAACTCTGTATGTATTCAAGGATGGCCTCTAACTTGGAGCAATTCTGCCTCAGCCTGGGGAGTGCCAGGTGTGTGACCACGCCCGGTCACTGACTGATTGATCGCTTTTTCACTCTTCAGATCTTTACTCAGAATAAAAGCAATGTACCTATGATATAATAATGTGTGCCAGAAAATTTGTTGAATTAATGGAGTGCTAAATCAAATCCATTCAAATGCATTTTCTCCCTTCATCAGCTGACATTTTATACTATTGATTACTTTTCCCTCTTTCTTGAACTCTCTTGTGAGCAGAAGTCACTTTTATCTCAGATCAGTCTTCTGTTTCCTTCATGGCTCTGCTTCCTCTGTGTACAGTCATATTAATATGTGTCAGAATCATTGGCCTCTTTCTTCCTTTTATACTCTTCATCTTGAATTCAGTCACACCAGGGATAAACTATCACAACAGTGTTGATCTGTCTCAATTTCTGTTTATCCAAGAACTTTTTTTTTTTTTGAGACAGGGTCTTGCTTTGTAGTTCAGGCTGGTCCTGAGCTCACTATGTCGCCCAGGCAAGCCTGGAACTCAGCAATCCTCCTGTCTCTGCCTCCCAAGTGCTGGGATTACAGGTGTGAGCCACCACACCTGGCACTGTGGTATGTGGTATTGATTGCTGGTGGGCATGAATCACCACACCCAGCATTGTATGTGGTTACCAGGATTGAACTCAGGACCTTGCGCTTGCGAGGCAGGTGCTGGAACCACTGAGCTAAATCTCCAGCCCCTCCAAGAACTATTTTTGTTAGGGTTTCGCCTCACCAAGCTCCATTAAAACAGGTACTAGCTCTTTCTGAGCAATTACTGTATATTTCTAGGACAGACTATGGTTCTTGTCATACTGCTGTCAATACACAACTGTTTAGTGAACCGTAAATCTGTTTTTTATATTTCTTTATTAGACATCATCAGCTGGATGTTGTTGCTAAATTAATATGTAATGTTTAGTATGCCCCAAACTAAATTCATTACCACTCCAACCCTTGTAAATTTTTTCTGTTTGCACCTTGCCTTTTCAGCCCAAAAATGCCTACTTAAGCTAGATCAGCTAAGACCAAAAAAAAAAAAAAAAAAAAAAAAAAAAAAAAAAAAAAAAAAAAAAAAAAAAATCTCACCCACAAACCCCAGGACACACTGTCAATTTACAGAACCATGAATTAAGTAAGTGATTTTTCCTATTTGTCACTACATGTCAGAGGGGCGAGTTAATCATCAAAAAAGCCTCCCAAGTGCTGGGATTACAGGTGTGAGCCACTCCCAGCACTGTGGTATGTGGTACTGATTGCTGATGGGTGTGAGTTACCACACCCACTATTATTATCTGTGGTTATAGGGATTGAACCCAGGGACCTTTTTTTTTTTTTTTTTTTTTTTTGAGACAGGGTCTCACTTTGTAGTTCAGGCTGGCCCTGAGCTCACTGTGTATAGCCCAGGCAAGCCTCGAACTCAGCAATCCTCCTGCCTCTGCTTCCCGAGTGCTGGGATTACAGGTGTGAGCCACCATGCCCGGCAGGATTGAATCAGGGACCTTGCACTTGCTAGCCTGGCGTCAGAACCACTGAGCTAAATCTCTGGCCCCAGCTTTGCTTTTTTTGCTTATGGTTGCTTTGGATGTTCAGCATCTTTTCTGATGCCGTAGGAATTTGAGGGTTTTTTTTTTTTCCTAGTTCTGTGAAGAATGTTGGTATCTAAATAGGCATTGCATTAAAACTGTAGATCACTTTTGGTAATAACATTTTCACAGTATTCTTCTAATCCAAGAGCAAGTGATACCTTTCCACTTTGTAATGTTCTCTATAATGTCGCTGTTCACATTTCTGTAATTTTCATTATAGAGGGCTTTTACTTCCTTGGTTGGGTTAATTTCTAGGTATTTAATTTTTTTTGAAGCTATTGCAAATGGAATTGT